>ML776702.1:9947-32476 GCA_009831015.1 Picea engelmannii
CTCCATGGCCCGAGCTCGGTTAAGGAGGAGGCACCACCTTCACGCGCACACTCTCCTCTGGCCACCAATCTCTTGCCCCCTCCAAATCTCAATCCACAGGATCCCTACTATGGCGACGATAGCTGTATGGTGGAAGAGGAAATCCCCCCAAGCTGGCAAGTGGAGCAAACACAACGACAACCAACGAGATCACCACATAGATAGTTGGCAAGGAAAAGGAGGAGGATCAACCTCAACAATTTGGGAATCGCCTCACAGAGGAGCACCTCCAACTCCTCTTTGAAATCAGGCAGAAACAAGACAATCATATGCACTCTCAGAGCATCCTTGGCCAAAGGATGGACATCATGTTCGACGCACTAGCGGATGCTCCTACACACGTCAGATGCCCAACATGCGACCAACGGTTCACCTCGGTCTACACAATTCATGGACAACCAGGCTCGACAATGGAGTGAAGTCTCTAGGTTATGGTTCTTCGTCAATTCCAGTTGCAGGATTAATTGCTTAGTTTACCTCAACAACATGATAGAAGAACACACATTTTTTTCATATACTGTTTATGTAGTTTTGTTAATAGCATCTCTGTCAGCAGTTGGTCTTAGAGACCATTCGAATACTGTACACACTTTTTTGTTTAAGCAGATAGGATGCGGAATTTTGTGTAAGCAATTTTGTTCAAACAACTCTAGTATACAGGATGATGTGTCAATCTCAGAACATTTAAGAGCCACCTCTTCTGGTTTCCCACTTGTGGCAGAACAGGTGGCTCACACTTGTCATTGTACAACTTACATATGTCATTAATATAAGGATCTACTTTTATTTACAAAAAAAATAATTAAAAGGTAAAAGTATTATAAAATTGATTTGAATAATTAATTTAAATATATTTTAACTAAGCATCCAGAAATAAAAGAAGTAATTGAAATACAAATTTCCTAATACTTAAAATTCTTCAATTTACAATGTTCTTCATATATGTTTGGTATTGTGCAACTCATAATTTTTTAAGTGATTTTTATTCAATCATGAACAAAATGTACATAGATGTTTGTTGTCCCTAAAAAACCCGAGGGCATAAGATTTTTCTAGCCATATCTAAAATGACTCACAATTGTTTGCCTTTCTAGAGAGGGAAACCAGACTTGAATTAAAATAATACACAGACATAATTGTTACTAACGAGAAGTATAGAAAGCTCTGAAGTATAGGTGCCTTGTCCATGGAAGCTCCTACCTTCTCATGACCATCCCTAGAGACTTGGAACAAACCCCATTGGGCTTCACCAACTGGGAGACCATAGTAATGAGCACTGATCCTCAAGACTTTCAATATTTGTTTGAATTCTCTGTAGTCTTGGTGTGTATTATGTAGTATTTAGTTGAATTGACTTTAACAAACAAGGGGGTCTCATACATGAATTTGGTTTCTATCCATCTTATATATAACAAACTATTTAACAAAACAACACATTCACTAAAATTTGGTAATTTCACCACTTTGTTGGGTCAAGCTTTCCACAGCCCAAAATATGGGGGAGATGTGTAATTCCTTAGGTGCTCAACCTTGTGTCTATTTAAATAATATGGACTTTAATGTAAAAGTTTTAAAACACACACACACACACACACAGTTAGGTTTAATTAAAAATATTATGATACGTGAGAAATCTTGGTGTCTTAATTGTGCTCTATGGGAAAGACTTAAGAAAAGTTTTAAGTGAGCTACAATTTGTAAACTATTATAAGTATAACAACTACATTGAAATTATAAAACTTATGTATTGCAATGTTTTTTCCTTTTTTCAATATTAACAATATTTCTTGTTGCCTAGAAGTGCATCCATGCATGATGATGTGCACTATTGTGGCATCACCTAAAATTATATTCCTATAAGGATAGTAACTATTATTTACCGATTTCATATTTAAATGGAGAAACAATGATACCTTAATCAAGGTGCTTTTTGAATTAGGGTTTCAAGTTCATAAACTTTGTTGGGTTTTTAGGGTTTCCCAAGTTAAAATAGATTTCAAAAGTGTTTGATATTGAAGATTAGAGTTTAGAGGATAATTTAACATTACTTTTAAGAAATCCTAACAATTAACCATACATAGAACTTTTCTTCATTTATTAATATGAACAATAATTTATAAACTTGAAAGAGAACTCAACTTTTGAGAAAAATATGGAATCATTCCAACAAACTATGGAATCATTCTAACACTTTCACATTCGACATTGAAAATGTAAATGAAGTAAATATGCATCCTACTTAATGTTATGATACTCAACAACCTCTACGACGTAAGACTATGATAAACAACATGGTAGACTTGCATGTTCTGTTATTAACAATACAACAAAGCACTACGATGTAAAGATTTTCTGTGAGTTAAGTGATTTTCTTTAGCGGAATTGAGGGACAATAAAAACTATGGCCAGAGATAAATCTCGATATATCATGCATACTCGAAATCATATATATATATAGCACTCAACTAGCAAAAATGGTGGCCAGAGATAAAACGAAGAATAAGATGATGCGATGTGACATTCAAATAAAACATATTTCAACTCGATGCTATCAAACATTTAATGGAGGGTTTCTTGGTTTGATTGTGGGAGGTTGTTGGATGCAGACCCAGTCAGGGGAAAATGCTATTTTTGGGAAGAGAAGCACGAAGGAAAGAAAGGACAACTGGAAGGAAAAGTAGCACGTGCGAGGGAAGCATGTGAAGCACACATGCAAGGGATACCTAATGACGTTAGGTTTAGGGTTTTGGTAATGTATTGTAATGGATGATGAGCCATGAATAGATATAAGTAGTACTTAGGAGGTCTAGAAAGGGGAAAAAGAGGTCGGATCAGAGAGATATTGAAGGACTGAGGGAGAGTCCGAAAGTTGTAAGGTTGGTAAGAACTGTACTATTCCGTAAGTTGGTGAGCTAGAGAATCATTGAGCAACTCAATCCTGAGGGTTAGATCGCATGATGAGGAGCTTGGTGTGATCTAGTCAACCTCATAGGGATCAGGAAGCCTATTGAGATTGCAAGATCCAAGATTGTAAACACACGCGGTGTGACATATTACTGGAACATAATAAAGAGCTTGAGAGCCATATCTTTGTGGACGTATCCCAGGAGGGGGTGAACCACAGTAACACTTGTGTTATGTGATTGAAAGTATGTATCTCTATTATTGTTAAGTATTAAATGTTAGATGAATGAATGAAGGAACTAGTTAGATACGATACTCCACATGCATGAATAGAATGACTTCTTTAATCAGATGTTAGACTAAATAAATAAAGATCACATGGTACAACCACATATCTCCACTCATTCCTAGGCTACAAACACCTAAGTATTGTAGCAACCCATAGAGCTATCTCGGGTGAGATTGCACAGTACACCCTGTGTGCTGCGTTGCCTTCTGGTTTACTAGGAGGGCCGATAGTTTTAGAGGGATTTTGTTGTTAAACCTAAAATTGGGTCAACCTATGATAGTAGGGGAAGATTAGTATATAAATAATAAAGTAGAATAACAAAAACCAACAAATGGTTCTGTTTTCGATTGGTTGGAACATGATGGGATGGAGTGAATGAGATCTGCTGAAGACGCATCAAAAGAATGCCAGATTGGAGGACAAGACATTAAGAGAATGAGAATATAAAAGGGGAGGTTGAGATCGTGGAACCCAACGAAGGCAGAGATAGAGAGTCGGTTGAAAACAAAGGAGCTGGAGTTTGCACAAAAAGATAAAAGAAACCCAAAGTTAACACCACGCAAATACTTGGACAAGTACGTATTCAACGACTTGCATGAAGTATTTTTCAATGATTTCCCGCATGTGTTGCAGGAGTGGATATCAAGGTTGAAAGACAACCATCCTACAAATCAGATCAAAAAGCTAGAGTGGAATCCTGTAGAGATCACGCAGTTACAACAAGTTGACAATAAATTTACGCGTGCAATAGATTTTTGGTTAGACATCATTTTTGCAGTATTTTTCACATAATTTGCAGTAGATACATCAAAATATTACAGCTCAGCAGAGCAAGAGTTCTTGAAGGGACCTCGAGGTAGGTATATCAGATTTCTATATACCTCTATTAAAATATTACTATATAATAAAGGTGTAATGACAATGGCTTCATACAACTAAACTTCTCTGCATGCATGGGGGAAGCACTGACAGGAGATGGAGAAATGGAGGGAGAAATGGATAAACGAAAGAAGGAGGAGGCCTTGGACCCAATCATGATGGACGAAGACCAGATCAATCAGATCATGGAAACAATTGGAAGAATGCACAGTGGAGTACCCTACCAATATAATATGAACACCAAAAAGAGATCCATATCCGTGAGGGAAGGCTTGACAAGTGATGAAGAAGAGGTAAAGGATCTCCGGGCTGTGGAGCAAATTGAGGAAATCCTGCGCGTGACATATGAGAGGAAGATGAGAGGTCCAAGAGAGGGAATATAAGGCATCACTCCTATCCATATCAGTGTCAGTGTGGAGGCCAACAATTCCTTGATTGCCCTCTCTATCTCATCCTTGAACCTCCTAGGATGATGATAGGGGGGGGGGGTGATCATAGGTTTTCCCTCCCCCTCCAACTCAATGGTGTGCTCAAACCCCCTGTCAGGAGGTCTCCCTAGTGGAATTGCCTCAAAGACATGCTGATGTCGTCCCAATAAATTCTTGATCTTCGTATGGTATTGTTATCGACCTTTTGAATCCTTATGAGTAGTGATCAAGCATTCTGCAGCATATGCTACCTCCCCATGTCAGAATATCCTCTCCATCCTCTTGGATGAAACTGTCTTGGGTGCTCCTGTCGACATACCTCTTAGAAAAACCTTCTTCCCATCCTGATCTCTTAATCCCATTTCCAAGGTTTGGTAGTTGGTGGTGATTTTTCCCAAGGTAATCATCCACTGAACTCCTAACACCACATCTGTGTGCGATAGGTCAACCACATAAAATGTGTCTCTCACTTTGTAGTTGCCTAACCTCATCTCTAAGTTTGGAACTCTGTCTAGACACTCCACTGTGTGGCCATCTGCTACCGCAACATCAAACCCCTCAAACTCCTCTGTGTGAAGTGCCCGTCTCGATACTAGTGAAGCGTCGATGAAGTTGTGGGTGGCCCCACCATATTTCAGGGCGATTGCTCATTGCCCCTGAATAATCCCTCTGATACAGAGGGTATCATACTTGGAAACACTAGAAAGGGTTGCTATGACTCCTCCCTTTGCTGGTTTCCTCCTGTTAACCTGCTCTGGCGGTTGTGGGACTATTGGAGGATGGTATCCTGCCGGTGTCAGTGGTCTACGGGGAGGCTGCTCCTCTGCTGGCACTGACTCCTCCTCTGAACTAGTGGATCCACTATCCTACTCTTCCTCCTCACTGTCCATGCTGTCTACTGCTACCTCAATATAATGAATCTCTCCCTTGCCCATGCACCTATGGCCTGGGACCCAAGGATCTCTACAGCTGAAGCAAAGCTTCTTCCCTATAAGCTTTCTCCTAGTCTCATCATCCAACTTCTCCTTGCCCTTCCATTCTCTCTGGAATGGCTTCCTGTCTCGATCCCTCTAGGGCACAAATGGTTTGGAGAAAGTTTTATTCTTTAGCACTGAGTTTGCCAGATCTCGAGTGCGAAGGATGGCATCCTGCAAAGTGGGAGGCCTGTATGCCTTCACCCATCCTCTCAAAGGCTCTATGAATCCTTCTATGAATAACATGATCAACCTGAGCTCTAATATGTCAATGCCATGGCCACCCGTTGAAACTCTGTGATGAACACCTCTGTTGTACCAGTTTGTCTCAACTGGGATAGATCCCTGAAGTGTATCTCGAGATCCTTCGTGTCAAACCTGTCCATGAACCTATCTGTAAACTCCCTATAGGAGGTGATGCGACTGTGACCCAATGTCACTAGTCCATGATACCACCACTCGTGTGCCTCACCCTCCAAGTGTAAGGTCGCGAAACTGATGGCCTCTGTCTCGGTCATCTAGTTGAGCTTGTAGTACGTGTCTAGCTTCTGTAACCAAGCTCTAGCGATGTATTTGGACGATCCGTTGAAATAAGGGATGGTGAGTTTCCCAACTTTTCGGATGAAATCAAGGTTATGTCCCTGCTGCTGTTGTGGTCCTCCCCTCTGCGACTCTCTGGGGTGGTTCCTGAGTCTGAGTCCATAGTACTCGACTAAGGTCATGTCCTGATGGAAGTCATGACCCAATCCTACGTACTCCCTCCTATACTCTGCAATGTCCTCTACATGAGTGGGTGGCCTCTGTGCTATCGGTGGCGGTGCTGCTATCGGGGGTGCCCTCTGGAAACTGGGAAATAAGGGTCTGGGAATCCTACTCGCAGAGGTCTATGTGCGAGAGGGTGACTGGGGTCTACTGCCTGCTCCTGAGTTCCCCTTTGCTACATGAGGGGTTTGTGTGTCTGGGGTGCCCACTTTAGCCAATCTATCAACCACCTGTGCCAAGGACTGAGACATGGTCCATTGACTAGCTAACATATCGTTAATAACCTGCATGAAAGTTGTCTCTGGATCCACGGGGGCCTTGCCACTGCCCTCTGGTCGCTCATATCTGTCTCCTAACATCCTCCCAGCCTCGCGCTCAGCCTCACAATCTGCTCTTCTCTCTGCTTCTCTGTGTGCCTCTTCCTCTTCCTCTGAGCTAGGAGGAAAAGGGATAAAGTCAGGCCTATGCCTTCTTTCCTTATGCCTGCTGTAAGTGACATATTCGTCACCTATGTGTTCACGACCCTCTGGGTCTTCTGCTCCACTCATTGTCTTTAGTCACATGATGGCAGGACCAAAGCTCTGATACCACTGTAATGTTCCTGACTTGGCTAGTCTAGGAAATGCTACTAATGTGTGTGTAGGATTAATTGTTTACAGCATATAAATGATCATACAAATAACAAATGCGACAAAGGACTACAGAGTTTGTATTATGATATCTCTGTGGATTACAATAGGCCGAATGCGGCTGAATAAAATAACAACACTCAACTAGATCAGAAGACAAAAGGATCTTAGCCGGAATACAAATAAGCAACTAAAATATAATACCCGGAATATGTGAGTGTTGTGGAATCAATGGGTGCACTGGGAATATGGCAGCTTTGACGGTAACTGCTAGAAGTCTGGAAAGTTCACCCTGGTAGCTATACTTCTCAGAATGGCTTGGAAACTGTCCCAAATGATGCACCCTACTCTAGTCCTCGATACTGGTATTTGTTGGACCCCTCTGCTGATGATTCTGGACCCCGAATGGATACCCCTGGGGGAATGTGCCCCTCTTCTTTTGGCAAAATGCATCCTAGTGATTCCATCGTCAGAATCAGACGAGATACGTCTCAAAACGACCACTTTGGTCTACTGGGAAATGGGTCAGAAGGGTTTCCCTGAATCTGGTCTGATGCTCGCTCTGGAACCCCAAATGTACCTGCCAAAAGTGTTGCACGTTCAAGTCTGGAAAATGTGTCCCAGTTGATTCCTCCATCAGAATCTGATGAGGAACCAGGCAAAAGATGCGCCTTGCCCTCCTCTCAAATGGATCAGAGGGAAATCTCAGAATTCTCCCTGGATGGGATAAGTCGACTAAAAACCCTCTTAGAAGCCGCGCCCTCACTCTGGATGAATGCGCCCTTGCTGCTAAACACTGTGTAATTGCTTCTAAAGAATGATGGAAGACCTGAATGATCTTCCCGATGACTAGGGTGTGTCTCTCAACACCAAAATCAGCCAACTGGTGTCCTCCTCCTGGAATCCACTGAACTATCTCTCTTGAGAAGCGCATCTTCTCCTCAATGACAAGTCATAATCTGCATAATAATGAATTAGGTCGCTGACCCTTCCTTTATAGCTTTCCAAAACCCTAAATCATTTCTGAAACCCTAATTCACTATTGACTTCCAAAACCCTAAATCACTATGGAAAACCTAATTCATTGTTGACTTCTATTTTTAGCTCATAATGACTTAAAATCGCTTTTAACCCTTTTTAGCTCAATGTCACTTTCCGAATATAACACCGGTGACTGAAGTGACCTCTAGTGACCCTGTTTACCTCTTTCTGGCCCTGGCTATAGTCTAACGGGGTAGTTTAGACCATTAAGCCTCCTCTCTGGAGCTCCTATTTGGAAAGGGGCATTACATCTTAAATAGGGATTGTGAAGAGTTAACGAAACTCAAACTCGACTACTCTTTCTTGGATTCGTTCCGCGACTCCTTTACTGAGTCTTCTTGATATTCTGAATTCCCCTCTGATATGTTCTCTGAGTTAGAGCCTCCATCATCTTTGAACGTCCAAGCTTGCTTGCTAGAGCCATAATGAGAAGGTTCATATTGCGACCGATGTCAACATCTTGCACTTCCAACCACTCAAATCTTTCTTCTGCTAGATCTCAAGGGTTATTATGAACATATTCGTCCATCATGGCTAGGGTTTATGCGACTTCTCTTTAAGTTGATTCCTAGATCCTAGAACTTCCCACAAATACACAAAAAAAAATCCTGCTCCGATACCAATATGATCTGTAAACTGCTGTGGATATTCCTCTGGAACAGTTCATCACAACATATCTAATAAAATATTGAAATATTTACTATTAAGGTTATTTTTCCTTTAGATCTCCATAATAATTAGTTACCTATTGTCTAAATCTATCCTTACAGTTTGTTATACAAACCCAATACATGAACACAATCTTGTAACCATATAGCTTTCTCGCTTGCATGTGTGGCTACCATGTATTTAGATTTTGTAGTTGAGAGTACAACTATATCATGTCTCTTTCTCATCTAACCGATTGCTCCTCCAAATAGGTTAAACATATAACCACTTATAGGTCCTCTGTGATCTAGATCTCTAGCCTATTTTGCATCAACAAAGTCATGTACATCTAACACTCTATTAGATTCAGGTCTTCCTTGGTAACAAATTGTATAATTTGTAGTGTCACACAAATACTTAAAAACCCTCTTTACAACTATCCAATGCTCCTTCCCTAGTTTTGACATATACCTGCTCAAAACTCCCACTGCATGAGCAATGTTCGGTCTAGTATAGACCATTGCATATATCAAACTGCTAACAACGCTAGCATACAAAACACATGACATGTTCGCTTCCTCTTCTTGTATCTTGGGACAACTATCTGTAGATAATTTCACATCTACAAGAATAGGGACTTTGACCAGTTTACATTCCTGCAAATTAAACCTCTGTAATACTATCTCAACATATTTCCTCTTATTCAACCAAAGTTTCATGTTTACCTAATCTCTTTTAATTTCCATATCTAAAATAAAATTTACAACTCCAAAGTCTTTCATATCAAATTCAAAAGATAACTAAGTTTTAACATCCTTGTTGTTTCCAATCAACCTTAATAAAATCAAATAACAAAACATACAAATCAGATAAAATATATTTTAATAATAATAACACATACAACAAGACGAATATAAGAAACATGAACATCACAAAGATTAAAAAGGCAAACAAAGCCAAGAAAGATAAAAGAAGCCATGAAAGACAAAACATTAACAAAATTGTTATTTCCTTCATCCTACAATATAATAATTAAAAAAAAATACAACATAAAAATTTAAAAAAAATACAACATAAAAGGTCATTAATTTCATCAAAACTTTTAAAAACCAAAGGTTGAAGCTTTGAAATTATGTAGTACATAAAATCAATTAGAAAACCATGTAACACTAATAAGAAATATACTCCATGTCATGTCACGTGTACATATTCTATGGTGGCAAGGAGGCCACACTTTCACCGACCGACAAATCTAATCCACGCATTGAAATTTACGTCTAGTCACGTCCTTTCTCCTTTAAACGAACTTTCCACGTGCACTCCAAGTTCTGATGAAGTCACATATCTTGCAATTAAATTGGATGTTATGCCATGTGTCGACTATTATCTATCCCACCGCTTAGATCCATGTGTCATCAAAATTCCACGTGTCACCAAGACAAAGATTCTCCTCAGTGATCTTTTGATAACTCCCTCATCAACACATGGAAGGGGACGGATGCTCTCCCTATTTATATGAACGTTGTCCCTTGGATACTTCATTTTGTGGGAAGAAACAAAACTACCTTTCTTTTAAGTTTTGTTATATTCTCCTACGTTATTCTACTTTTGTCACAACTTTTTTCTTAGATGATTCTTCTTCCTAAGTCTTTATTTTTCAGTTGATTTATAGATTCATTTTCTTTTCTTAATCTGTTAGTCTTTGAATTCAATTTGGCTTTTTCATCAATATCTAGTTTCTTTCTTGCTTTCTCTTTCTCTTTAATTGAAATTTTGTTCTAATTTCTTTTAGCTTTAACATTAATGTTTGGTTTAGAATTTTAAACTTTTTTTTTTTTTTTTACTTGTTATTTTTTTTAGCAACAATATATATACATGGGTTTCAAATTGAACACAATAATCTTAGATGGCAAATTGGTGTGCTTCTTTGTTTGGCAATATCTTGAATGTTATAAATGATAACAAGTTCTCAATCAATAATGTATGGAACTTTGTCTTTCATGAAATGATTTAATTCAAAATGAAATTTTAAACTATACAATGTAGTAACTATGCAAAGACTTCTATTTAGTCTGAAAGGTAATTATATGAATCTACATTATGACCAAAATTTTGAAAGAGTTGTGTAAGTACGATGGTGTTAACAACCAATATAGGGTGATGAGCCATTAATTAAATTTGCACTCATAGATGCTTTAATGGTCACTTCATGCCTTAAAGACAAATTAAAGGTTCGGAATAAAATGATATCAGGGTTGAACAACTTTCGGACGAGGATTGAGAGAGGACCCAATTTTGAATCAAGGCACATTGATTCATGAATTAGTCTAATCATTTAAATTAAAAAATGAAACCCAATATAGACGAGGGTCCAATCAAGGGACCAGACTCGATTTTTTAGTTGGATGTAAAATTCAAATGGAAATAGGTAGAATAGGGTCGATTAAAAGATAAAGGAAATAAACATTTTGAAATATATAAAACAACTCGATCAAAAAACTAGGGCCGATTTGGAAATCGACGAGGAGAAAATTGAGCAAGGGAACAAATAAAAAGAAAAACACCCAACTTACAAATTAAGCTTGATTAAAAAATCAAGAGTAATAAGGAAATTCAAATCGATAAAAAGGTCTCATTAAAAGATTAGGCTTGATGAAGGGATCGACTTGAAAATTTGTAAATGAAAAATTAAGAAGTAAAAAAAGGCAAAGAATAGACCAATTAAAGTATTGGGATTCATAGAATGAGGAATAAGGTTCAAAAGATAAAAATGTTTCAATTTAGAAATCATGACTTAAATTAGAATAAGGAAGAGACATAGTTCGAATAAGAAAAATAGGTTTGATTAAGAAATCAGACCCAATTCAAAGATGGACCCTACAATTTGCAAAACAAGTAAAATGATACCTGATTTGAAAATCAAGGATATTGAGATACAACTTGTTTTCAAAATGAAATTGAAGCAAAGCCTTATATTGAAAAGATGGAAGTCAAAAGAGCTCAAGGCCTTCAATGAATGTGAGAGAGGAATTCCCTAGCTAATGATAAAAAGAAAGAACGAGTCAATATGCAAATCAAAAGATAATTTCATTCTAATCAAGAAAACAAGGATCCCTAAGTTTTTTGAGAAAACTTAGGGCTTGTTGAGACTTCAACGTGGTCTAGGAAATATTTGACAAAAGAACAAGGATTAGTCTTAGTGTTTCCTTCTAACTGAAAAAAATAAAGAATGCAAGAATCAAACATTCAAAACTTTGGGTCAAGCTACAAGAGATAACAAAAATGATAAATCAATCAAAACATAGGTTGGCAAACATCCTAAGCTTTAAAGGAGCGGTCCCCAAAATTTAGAATTTTGGGGAAATTGTTGAGGGCTCGATAGATGGAAACACATTGAACAAATTCGTGAATCTCTGCAAGTTGGTTGTTAAAATGATAAGGAGCTCGGGGAGAAGTAGTGATCACTTTTCTTTGAAAACATTTTTATCTCATGAACAATGGGCACCAACAAAAAATCGTTTTGGATCTCAACTCCATAATCATTCATTGCCCAACCTAAATAACTCATTAATTGACACTGAAGGGCCAAGTTGAGGAGCTTAATTCCTTAAAACTTCATTCAAAACTTTCACTGACAATCACAATCACAGAGTTGTTATAGATCCGAGATTTTAAACTTTTCTCTAGGCACGCTTTATCATATCCTCATGGTGTTGCTCCATTTCTTGTGAGCATCCATAGCCCCGACAGAGTTAGCCAATGATCATCTGTAGCCCTGACGAAGATACTCGTATCTCCCATTACGATATGAATTTCTTTACCTTCCGATTTCATTTTTAGCAACTAGCATATGGGGGGAAACAACAACCTTTTAAAGCGTGAGGAATGATACATGTTCTCAAGGATTGATCATACATGCCTAAGCATTAAAGACAACCCTCTTGGTATTTTGACTCTAGATGTATCACTAGTCACCTTTGACATAATTCATTTTTTTTGGGTGGGGGGAAGGAACGTGGAAGAGCAATTTTCAATTTATTGCAAATATTAACCAGTTCAATGCCATTTATAACCCGCCAATAGACAACAACAATGTAGTGCAAGGACAACTCTTTGTAGTTTCATATAATGTTTCTTTTTTGTTTTTTATGAGTAGACTCTTCTCTTGCAACTCAACCAATTCAATTGATGACTATGTTGAATGTCATGTATTACTCTGGATTCAATTGATCTCTTCCACATGCTCATTATGCTCATTATGTTCTCTTCCTATTCCTTTATTTTTTTTATATAATAATCTTCTTGAGTTGTATTTTTTAGTCATGTCATCTTCGATTGATCATGATCTTGCTTTCCAATGAATCCTCTTGAATGCCTTGCCTCGGCTCTGATATCAAATGCCGTCTTTATATTCCAACAACAAATATACTGAAACACATATCGAGTAAAAGACATTGAAAATTTACATTGAAGACTTCTTAGCCACTCAAATATGCAGATCCAACCATTCATCACCGGATTTCGAGCAAAATCAAACAGAAAAAGTGGCCAGAAAACCCCCAAAAAGTAGAATGTTTAGAATACTGCTTTAAGAATCTGCACAATGCATTTAAAATAAGCAACAGGCAAGTGACGATGGTGAAGACGACACTCAACAAGAAGCAAGTCCGTTTCATTTATACTTATATAAAGAAGTCAGTTTCAATTATAAATATAAAGAATATAAAGAAAAAGAAAATTGAATGTACATGCTTTGATCGAATATAGCTTCGAACCTCTCTATGCTTTACGCCTGCTTATGCATCTGGATTTGAAAATTGCAATGAAGATGCCTACCTCAATCACATCATACAGGCCTTAATTTGTGTCGCTTGTGCAAAATCATAAAGCATTGCTCCTAATGTACATAGAAATTTTCATAACAAGAAAGAATTTCAATTTACCTTCTGCATGCTTTGGAATGTACTTGGAAATCTGATACTTCTGCAAGTCAAATAACAATCAAATTAGAACCAGTCACAAAGTTATTAGTCAATCAATTGCGAAAATGTGATAAAATAAATTAGACCCTAAAACTAACCTTTATGAAACAAACCTGGAGGTGGATTTTGACATGATAAATTGTCAAGCCTTCTGAGTCCATAAACTTTAAAACCTCTTTTGGAGTGGCTCCTAGATGCAAGCGACAATGCATAAATAATATAGATTTTGGATTAGAATTCATAAACAAGGATTCATGATTTAAAACTTTATCTTTTTGAAGGTCCCGAATTACTCACTCTTTGCACCACCAAGTTGAGTAACAGCTTCCACAAAACGTTCATGGAGCTCTGGGGTCCACTTCAATCATGTCTTACTGGATGCTGCAACCCCAGATGTTGTGGGGCTGGTAGCCAAATGAGTACCTACTATTAGGGCAATAATCTGTTGGCACAACTGTGGTTCTAGTTGTGTCTGGTATGACCACATTTAAATTATATATATATTATATATAATTTATTTTAAATTTATTAAACTTTTCAAGATTTTTTTTTAAGAAAAAAATCTTGTATATTCACTAGAGTGAATATACATGTTGCTTCTCCCTAGTAAGGAGATTCTTAGAAAAATTTTGCATTTTGTTCTTTCCAATTTTTTCTTAACAAAATTCCATTTTTTGTTTTTTTAACAAAATTTTACAGCGTGTACAAAAACTTTCAAAATACACTCATCATGTACATATATATGTGCATAAGTCCTTCTAAAAACTCAAAATCTACAAAATACAGTCATCTTGTACATAGATATGTGCATATGCCCTTCTAGACATATTCTATTTTTCCTTCAATACATGTTTTTATACAAAATAAACAAAAAAGAGCTTTAGCCTAAAAACTCCATTTCCAACTTTATAAACATTGTGTGCTAAATTTAGAGTGGGCACTCCATTGATTATGTCTCTTCATTGTCGAGGAACTTTATATATATATATATATATATATATATATATATATATATATATATATATATATATATACCAAGTGTGTAGAAGGGTCAAGGTTTTTTTGGACAACGAGTACGACTCAACCAAGACAAGGTTTCTTTGGACAACAAGTACGACTCAACCAATAGATTACTAGCTTAGAGTCTCCCACAATATGCAATTTTTTGATATCTTTAGTAGAAGCAATTTACTAAAATTTACCATATTTAAATTATAAAATAACTAATTTTATATTATTTCCATATTGAGTTTTAGTTTTAGTACATTTTGAATTTATTTTAATAAAATTTAAATAGTAAAATAATAATTGAATTTATTTTAATAAAATTTAAATAGTAAAATAATAATTTTGTATGAGTAAAAATTTGAAAATTTTGTTTCATGAAATTTCAAAATGTATTTAATTAATTTTTTTTTCTTTTTCTTCTTAATTAAATAAAAAAATGTGTAATTATTTTTTTCTTATTAATTTAATTTTATAATAACTATTTCTTTAATAATAAAACTTTTAAAATTATAAAATAAATTTTAAACATTATAAAAGTCTTATTATAACCCTAATTTTATTAATGTTTTTAAAATTATATAAAATTCTAAAATTCAAATTCTAAATTTAATTTTTTTGATTTCATATATATATAAATTCTAATCACTAAAAAATTATATTACATAATCAAATGATTCCCATATAGTCAAAATTGTAGGAAAAGGTCACCAAAACACTCCATCAAATATATGATAACTAATTTAAATTGAATAATAAGAATTTGTAGAAAATAAATTATATCTGGTCTTTTTCAATAATCAAGTTATATTTGGTCTTTTTCAATAATCACAACTTATTGAGACCCAAATACAATAAATAAAAGATTAATTGTCTTTGCTTGTGAGGAATCCTATTTGGTAACAAAGTAAATGTAGTTTTTTACTTGTTCCCTCATTGTTATACATAAAAGGCTTATAAAGTAAGGGTGAGCTCCAAAATGTTAACCAAGCTATAAATGAATCCATCACTTTTTTTCCAATAGAAAATTAACTCAATTATATTAATACAATATAATTTTTTACATCCCCTAAACCATATCTAACATCAAGCTCAAGGTATAATACTGTCCACTAACCAGTAATAGCATGATTCAAAACAAAATACATCTAGGAAGAAACTCTTCAAAAGGGAAACAAAAAGCTTGGTACATATATACCATTTGGCCACCACAGTCTAGAAGCAAGTTGTAAATACAAAAAACTAGCGTCATTTCAAATCTGAAAAGTCTTTTCCAAAAAAAGAGGATTAGTAAACTGAAGTTAATATATTTTGATATGACATCGTTGGCCCTCCAATCCATTTGAACATTTGAAGAAAGTGATAACTCCTTTAGGTTCCTGTAAAGATTTCTCTGAGAGCAAGTCTGCCTCCTTATTGAATCCACGATAGATGTGTTCGAAGTTGATTGCTAGAAACTTGCTTCTTAAAGCCCTGATTCTTTGCTTCCAACCTTCAATAACACATGCCCACAATTCACTCTTTTTGTTTAGTTAGTCTATAATGACTTTGGAGTCTCCCAGAATCTAAAGCTTGCGTATAGATAGATGATTTGCTAAAAATAGAGTTGCCCAAACACCCAATATCTCTGCCTTCGTATTTGTGCCTTCCCCGCAATTAAAATACCATCTACAATCTATTGAGACTGAATTTTGTAAGATACCACCCGCCCCACTGCACTTCCCATTTGCAAGAGCTGATCCATCAAAACAAACCATAGTGGAATCATGTAGATGAGCTATCAAACAAGAATGAAAGGGAGGAGGAGTTTTTGAGACCTCAAGCATTTTTAGTGAACCAAGAGTCTTGATGACAACCACTTGAGTAGATGGCTCTTTCCCTTCAAAGATTGCATAATTTCTTTCTAACCAAATAAACCAACAAACAAGAGCAACTAAATAGGATGGTACAATCTTATCCACTGTCCAGTTTGTGAAACATTCAACTAAATTATTCCCTTTCCATAAATCCATCGCTTAATGGATGCAATATTAACACCTTATATATCACTTAATGGATGCAATCTTAACACCTTATATATATTTGAAACTAATTTTTTTAATGAAAAAAAATAACATAGAAACAAGATTTTAATGCATAAAAATAAAAAAAAACATGCATAAATAAAAGTGGAGAACCCATAAAACATGTGGAATGCATCAATGGTGAGGCATCCATGAGTAAAAGAGGAACACACTTCAGAGAAGTGGAAAACATATATTTCATAATAAAATAAATGTAAGATAACAATATTTGAGAGGCTCAAAAGCTCAACTCCTTTTAAATGTTATATACTCTATATGTCTTTATGAATGTGAAGTTTGGAGATTATATATATTCAATATAAATAATAATGTATATACATATATTAAAATATGGATTGGAATGTAAAGTTAATTTTTTGGATAATTAAATATATATTGGAATAAAAAATATTTGATTGATATCACAAAGATGTTACTAGAATCAACAAGTGTTGCATGGCAACGTAGTCCCTGTCAGGTTGGAATGGGAATAAATGCACTGCCACGGCGGGATCGAGTACAGACACGTGGGAAGCAGGTTGAAGTACATGTGGTATCCATGTAGAGGATGACTTTGTGGCAGTGTGTCACTTGCCAGCCACAAAAACATACACATTAAACATTCAAATATAATAGACACAATTTCCTGACATCTAGCATAGTTGAAGGAATTTTTTTTTAGCATTTCTGAATTAGTTTTCTTTGAAATTGATCAAATATTAATAATGTATTGCAACAAAGGTTCCTGGAAAAAGGACCAAGAAAACACACATTAAACATTCAAATATAATAAACACAATTTCTTGACATCCAACATAGTTTTCTTTGAAATTGATCAAAAATTAATAATGTCTGTTACATATTTCTGGAAATTTAAATGCGCTGGTCATATAGACTGGGATTGGGGCTCCTGTAGACCATAAAAATAAATAAGTACAAGAATTAGGACTGTAGAAAGAAGAAGTGCACGACGATAGAGAGGAATACCTGAAAAGAAGAAATTGGAAGTTATGAGCCTTTGGTTAGAGATTTCTATTTAAAGAGGTAGAATAATTGGATTGATAAAGAAAACAATATGACATCAATATAGACTTACTATGAAGCCGATGCGGTTTTGTTGCTGTCGTTGATGCTCGCTAGAATCGTTCCAACCGGTTGTTGCCCTTCGTCGATGAGGTTGTCCATTCTCCGTTGGAACCATTCTTCAATGTATCTTCTCATGGGGCCCACGTTGATTTCATCCTGGATTTCTACGTCGAAAAGCTCATTTTCTAATTTCCTTAGATCCATAGAAATACTATGTAGAGCCTGGTCAATTTCTTCATTGTGTGCTACATAGTCCAGTAGCTAGTTCTCGAGCTCATCTACACGATATTCAAGGATGCCATAAAACTTTTCTAAAGACAACCCCTTTAAAATATCAAGTTGTTCATCGAAGGCTTCTTTGGTCATTGACAAGGATTTGAGGATTAAGTTTGGGTTTTGAACCTCGTTGGTACTTCCGGCTAAGTCTATTTGGGTCAGGTTTCTGAATAATTCTTCTTTTTCTGATATGGCTTGTTCACATGATTCGACAATGAGCTGCAGGTTCTTAACTTTCTTTTGCCAACATGCTTTTAACTGTTTGATCCGCTTTGGGGAGGGGAGATCCTCTTGTCTTCTTTTCAGATCCGAGCTATTGATGGCATGGTTGGCAAAAGGGGTCAACATCTGTTCATAGAAATGTTGATAATTTTTTAAATTCGTCTGCAAATGTTCGTGCAAATCATTTTCCCTCTTTCGAAAGGAAGCTATATTTTGTGATGTTTCCCAGGCTTCAGTAACTAGCTCCATTCTTTTCTTGATGTTATTATCTACAAGGGATCTACATGATGCAAGGAGGCTAGAGGATCCTTTTAACTTGGCTGCAGGGGTAGTAGGCACGCTTTTTGATAAAGGACTGACAAACACCAGGGTAACAATGAAAGCCTCCTCCAATTCACTGACGCGGTCATTCAGTCTTGCATTCTCCGCTTCAATTCCTCCAATGGAATCATCAAGAGCATCACCGGTTACGCGGTGAAATAGGGAGATTTGGGACGATCGCATTTTCCTAAAGTTAATCTTTGTACGAGATTTGCCTTTCTTATTTGTTACATCTCTATTTTCAATGATTATATTTTTAGATTGGCTCTCAAAAATAACGCTCTAGAATATGAAGGATTCATCTTCGTAAAAAATGTCGGTCTCAACTATTTCCATCTCGGAACTATGGTGCATCACGTCTACGGATGGGCCAATTTCAAGTTGCATCTGTTCACTTTCAATTTCGGGTTCGTCCGCCTGCCCTACAATGTTTTTTCTCTTCTTCGTCAGGGGAAATTTGTGAGAATTATCAATTTTTGTGCGAGGACGGTTCTTATATCCTCCTTTGTTCAAAGGTTTCTGGGTTTCTTTCTTACTACGGTGGGCTATTGAAGTGATGCTCCATGATGTCGTTCTCTTGGGAGTGATGGAATGGGACTGGACACTCTTCTCACCAGATACTTTTCCACGTTGTCTGTACAATTTAGTCGTGCTTTGCAATGTCTCTACGTCGCAATTGCCAGAAGCAGGAGTGCTGCCATCACTGTCTCTGTCTTCGGTCAGGGGTAAGTATTGAAAGGGACCGAGGTCGATCGGGCTCATAGTGTGAAGATATAGATAAAGAGAAGCATCTGCCAATCTGCGAATCTAGGAGTCCGTGATCATAGAGATGCGACTAAATATAGAACCACAAAGGGATAATAGAGGGGGAGAAAAGAGGGAAAATTTAAAGAGAGTTTTTATATTTATTCCAATAATATTCATATTAATATATATTAATAGATTATTTCTGGTCCAAATGTAAATCAACTTCCAATTTACAGGATCCTGTTCGGTTCACAAATTTCATTGAAATCCATAAGCAATAGAAAGAAAAAAAATGGCGGGCGGTTGGGCTAGTGACGGGGCATTCCAGCGGAAAAATTGTATATTGCGGAACTCCGGGCACTGTTTGCAAGTCACAGAAGATTCAAAACACAATTTTGAGGCCATCAATCCAGGAACCCGCAATCGAAAAAGTGTCCAAGTATGGAATAGGGAAACGCTGGTCCAGACTTGTTTTCGCTAATACATTGAAATTTGTAATAGCTTTGCCATTACCTGGCAAGATCTTCTTTGCATGTTTTTGGACAAGTTCTGTAGGGATGGTTAGTCCTCAAGAGTTTTGCTTATTAATGACGATCTTTACGGTTGTTGCATGATGGCATTTTAGTATTAAACCTTTGATGTTGCATATTTGGAAAGAATTACGAGGATGGGAGGAACATGAAACAATGACTAGGAATTGGATATTTCGTGAACCCACCAACGCGAGGATCCAAAATAAGGTGACAAGGTCTCCCCAGAAGACGTGAGGCCTCGACGGTCAAATTTTATTGCTCAGAACATTTGATTGCATAATGTGTAACACGAAAGAGGGGAGGATGTTGGAGTCCGGTAGTCAATTTGTATATGGCCGAGGTACGGGTGCCAAAAATTTGCCAATTATCTGGCCACCGGGTCCCGGATTTGCGGTATCCAACACTTATATCCCCTGTTCCATCATATACATCTTGCAGCCAAATAATTTCCGTGATCTGCAATTTATGCTTTTACTAGTGAGAACTCACCATGGGTTCGAAAAGATTGGCATTAATAAACGAACAATAGGTTTTCTTCTATGAGATACTTAACCCTTTTCCCCTTTTCTTCTTCCCATCTATTGTCGCTTTCTAGTTATATAAGTAGTCTCCTTTCTATGATCGCGAGTTCCAGGGTTGGCGGGCTGACATATCTTCATCTCCATCTATATCCTCACATGATGAATCTGATCGACCGCTGTTCCTTTCCATACTTAGCCAATTTTATGGCCGCGGTTGCCGGGTTGGTGCTTTCGAACTATGCCGCTTCTTGTTCCGTGATATGCATCTTGCACTAAAAACTTCTGTGATTTCAACGAAATTTGCGAACCGAACAACATCCTGCAAATTGGTAGATGCTTTACATTTGAACCAGAAATAATCTATTAATATATATTAATATGAATACTATTGGAATAAATATAAAAACTTTCTCTTGGCCAATACGTAGCCAATTATCTGGCCATTAGGTCTAGGGTTTGCGGTATCCAACACTTATGTCCCATGTTCCGTCATATACATTTTGCAGCCAAAGAACTTTCGTGATCTGCAATTTATGCTTTTACTAGTGAGAACTCACCAGGGGTTAAAAAAGATTGGCATTAATAAGCGAACAATAGATTTTCTTATATGATATACTTAGTTCTTTTCCCCTTTTCTTCTTCCCTTCCATTATCGCTTTCTGGTTATATACTTAGTCGCCTTTCTATGATCGTGGGTTCCAGGGTTGGTGGGATGACATATCTTCATCTCCATCTATATCCTCACATGACGAATCCGACTGACCATTGTTCCTTTCCATACTTAGCCAATTTTATGGCCGCGGTTGTCAGGTTGGCGCTTTTGAACTCGACTGCTTCTTGTTCCATGATATACATCTTGCACTCAAAACTCCCGTGATCTACAATTCCACCCCAGACTCCTCGAACTCGCAAGCTTCACTCTACGAGGGATACTTTGTGACAGATACTTTGAGACATTTGTGAACCCTCGTAAAGTGAAGCTTGCGAGTTCGAGGAGTCTAGGGTGGAATTGTAGATCACAGGAGTTTTGAGTGAAAGATGTCTATCACAGAACAAGAAGCATCTGAGTTCGAAAGCGCCAACCCAACAACCGTGGCCATAAAATTGGCTAAGTATGGAATGAAACAACAGTCGGTCGGATTCATCATGTGAGGATATAGATGGAGATGAAGATGTATCATCCCACCAACCCTGGAACCCACGATCATATAAATGAGACTAAGTATATAACCATAAAGCGATAATGGATGGGAAGAAGAAAAGGGGAAAAGGTCTAAGTATCTCACAGAAGAAAATCTACTGTTCGCTTATTAATGCCAATATTTTCGAACCCCTGGTGAGTTCTCACTAGTAAAAGCATAAATTGCAGATCACAAAAGTTCTTTGGCTGCAAGATTGAAATGACAGAACAAGGGACATAAGTGTTGGCTACCACAAACTCGGGACCCGATGGCTAGATAATTGGCTAGGTATTGGCCAAGAGATTTTTTTTATATTTATTCCAATAGTATTCATATTAATATATATTAATAGATTATTTCTGGTTCAAATGTAAATCATCTCCCAATTCGCAATATGTTGTTCGGTTCGCAAATTTCGTTGAAATCATGGAAGTTTTGAGTGCAAGATGTATATCACAGAACAAGAAGTAGCCGAGTTCAAAAGCGCCAACCCGACAACCACGACCATAAAATTGGCTAAGTATGGAAAGGAACAACGGTCAGTCGGATTCGTCATGTGAGGATATAGATGGAGATGAAGATATGTCATCCCGCCAACCCTGGAACCCACGATCATAGAAAGGCGACTAAGTATATAACCAGAAAGTGATAATGGAAGGGAAGAAGAAAAGGGGAAAAGAACTAAGTATATCATATAAGAAAATCTATTGTTCGCTTATTAATGCCAATCTTTTTGAACCCCTGGTGAGTTCTCACTAGTAAAAGCATAAATTGCAAATCACGAAAGTTATTTGGCTGCAAGATGTATATGACGGAACATGGGACATAAGTGTTGGATACCGCAAACCCGAGACCCAATGGCCAGATAATTGGCTACGTATTGGCCAAGAGAAAGTTTTTATATTTATTCCAATAGTATTCATATTAATATATATTAATAGATTATTTCTGGTTCAAATGTAAAGCATCTACCAATTTGCAGGATGTTGTTCGGTTCGC
>ML776702.1:39789-102848 GCA_009831015.1 Picea engelmannii
CTCATTCATTGTATCATATTGATAATGATCTATGTATCAATCATCAACTCATTGGAGTAGTGTGAATATATTTTCTCATTCTTCCATATTGAATCTCTCTTCCTTTCTTGATAAGCTTTGTTTGTACTTTCTTTAGCTATATCCCCTGTGCAGGTTTCCATGAAACATTGACACATCCATGTTTAATGACACACAAAAAAAGGTACAAAATAAAATGAAAAGCAATACCAAAGATTGGAAAACACCATAAAAAAATCCACAAATATTCTATATTCAAATAAATTGGGTTACGAAATACAACTGAGATTATTTGCCACAATGACTACGATTTGGCTTGTTGCTGTAAAAAAAAGAAAAAATATGTACACTAATGAAGCTTGTGGACAGTGTTTTATAGATTTCATCTTGACGATCAAATGCTTGATTAATAAAAAACAACGAGTTGAATGTCAATTTCGGGTCTTGGACTTCATTGGTGCTGCCAACTAGATCTATCCCAACTTTTTGAATAGCTTGTCTCTTCTAGATATGGCCTACCTGCATTGGCTGGTTATTCAACATTCGATACTTTGTTAAGTGTTAATTTTCCTCTGTCGTCGAAAACTTGGGGTTTAAGGTGCCTTCCTTGTAATGTTCCTGGTCATTGACATCCAAGACAACTTAGAAATGCGATTCAGGCCCAATTCAAAGACGAGGGAGTCATTTTATGTGACGTCAACTTTGGGGGAAACAAATCCTGTTAGGCAACAAAAGTTGAGACAATTTTTTTTTTAAGTATGTTGTGACTGCTATTCTCCTTGTATTCGATCATCTGTTTGGTTGAAAATCCTTCTTGAAGATTTGTATGTTGAACTTATTTGTTTTATTATTGCAAATTGGAAGGGACGTCCAACCCAGTTGCAAAATATTCCTCTGTTGAGGTACACATATTCTTCTAGCAACACATATATGGAAAGTGTATCAATTGCTACATATCACATCAGAGTATATATTTTTTCGTAGGGGTGGTAGACACGACATCCCACAAAAAAGTATGGAATGTTCGAAAGTGATGCCAAATATTAATCCATGCCCGAATACACTCAGAAGGAAATTATAAAATTGGATACCCATGAACGTGAGAAACTGTATGTGCGTTTGAATCAACATTCTAAAATTACAAAACATTTTATGCCAAAGTTATAATAGAATTGACAGACAACTAGTTTCTATGTCAAAGAGTGTTGAGCGATCTCTGGATGCAGTAGCAGACTCGACATACAATCAACTTTCGATCACTACTGATACTAATGTCAAGTGTAAGAAGTCATGATCCCAGGTTCCAGGTAGTTTCACCTTTAGGCATCCACATAGGCGGTGACCCCAGGCTCCAGATAGCTTCGATTTCGGACATTGACATTGGCAGTGGAAATGGGAACAATGCTATTGACTACAGTGTGACAATGTGGTGAACAAGCAGGGATGTCATTGTCAAAGAACTTAAACTGCAGGATTGTCAGACCTACAAAGAACATCGACTTTAGTGTTTCTTTCTCACGAAAACTACAATGTTGCTTTGAGTCCATAAATCTTTGGATGTTGGGTGTCCCGTGTGATAATGAGCTTGACATTAGGTACATGTCAACCATCTATTATCTAACATTGCAGTGTTAATGAAATTGCCATAGTGGACGATGGCTCAATTGCATTGACACAAGCAATATTAATTTTGTGATTAATTAACATCCCTGAAGGACGTGAATCCCAAAGAACACCTAAATTTTTTTGAAAAACCGTCTGTTAAAAAAATACATTGTTCTATATTTAAAAAAATAAGAAATTGTATGGTTTGAACAAATTTTTTTTTCAAATATCGCATCAAATTCAACATAAGAAATGCATTTTCCTTATCCAAAGCAAGGGAAAAAACAAGAAGATTGACATTAGGTGGAAACAACTATGGAATACACCACTACATTAAGGTCTCTTCTAAAGAATGAAATAAAATGATTACATGAAGGTGGTAGTAAAAGGTGATTTTCAGAAACCAAATCATTACCTGAACACGCGAAACTTCTTGCAGAAGGTGGTAGTATAAAGTAATCCTCAGAAAGTGTTGCAAAGTCCATAATCTAGAATTCCTTCTCATTAAATTTTTCCAGTTACATGTTGATGCACGGATTAGAAAGCTTTGAGAGCGTCATTCCCTGGTTATATACCCACCTTCAAGTAGGAGGGGAATATTCATGTAAATAGGGGCAAGCCCATCGACCTAGATGCAATCATATGCATAGGAATAGTAAAATAAAAAATGTGTAGTAGCGATAGAAAGTTGATTGTATGTGGAGACTGTAACTACATCCAGAGGACAGTGAACAAACTTTGACAAAGAATATGGCTTTCTTTCAAGTCTATTACCACACCCAGAAGTAGCTCAACAAACTTTGAAATATAAACTTCTGTAATTTTAGTATGTCTTTTTAACCACCCATACAGTTTCTCATACTCGCGACGATCCAAATTTATAATTTCCTTATGACTATATTCGCGAATGGAGTAATATTTTGCGTCATTTACGAATATTACAGACCATTTTGCAAGCCATGGTAAGTGTGATCCTGTGACGGAAGACAAATTCTTGTGTGCTCTGCAGAATTTGATACACTTGCCAAATCTGTATTATTGGAATACTTCAACGAAGGAGCATTTTTTAGGTGACATGAAAATCCATTCCAACTCCCAGTAAGAAAACAAAGAAGATCAACAAACAAATCTCCAGGCAGGCCTTTCAACCAACCAAAGCATCGAATACATGGAGAACATTAATCAGAAGATACTTGTTTTTTTTTTCCTGTTTGAGTTTCTGTTGGCTAATAGAGTTTTTTTTTGGCTCAAATCTCACGTCACATAAAACCATTCTCTCATCTTTCAATTGGGCCTCAATGGAATCTCCAAGTTGTATTACATGTCCAAACCAGAAACATTACAACGAAGGCACCCCAAAGCCCAAATCTTTCATGATAGAGATAAATGGGAATAAGTATTTAAAATCAACGTTGGAGGATGACAATATAATCTTCTGTAGATTTTGGTTTAATTTGTCTTAATGGCATATGCCCTCGATCTTTTCTCTTATTAATGCCAATATTTTTTAATATGTGCGTTGAATAGTGACTAATAGCACATATTAACATTCTGATATCCAAGCAGATTCTCAAATATGACAACTTGTAACATATGCACAATATTAAAGAGGGACATGAAATCAAGAAATCTGTGGATGACACATTCATAGATGGAAACGTGGTAGTACAATATTGCACTGTTACTATGATGATGCCTTTAAAAAACTAAAATAGCCAACACGTTTTTGCAAACTCAAAATGCAAGCAAAAAAAATTATCAGATCCCATAATATTCACCTGTTTATACATTTTAATGGGAGATGTCCTCGAGCTTTTCTCTTATTAAAGCCAATATTTTCGAACCTGTCTGGTCGGTTGTCACTTTTAAAAGAACAGTTAATGTGCATTGGGAAGGGCAGAAGGTGGCGGGGATGGAGGGGAGTGACAAAATGCTTTTAAACTTTTCTAAACCCAGGAGCGCGTGAACCCACGAATTTTTAAAGACTTGACTAAGTATGGAAAGGCAGGTTAGACAGATAGAGTCATCATAGGTAGAGGCATGGTTGCGAGTTCGAGGAGTCCAGGGTTGAATTGTAGAGAACAAAAGTTTTGGGTGCAAGATGTATACCTCGAACACGGGTTACCATACTTCGATAACACCTATCTGCGAACCCGTGTTCATAAAATTGGCTAAGTATGCAAACAAACGATGATTGGTCAGACTCGTGATGTGAAGATATAGATGGAGATGACGATTTGTCATTTTGCCACATCGGGAAACCTCAAGAACAGAAACATGACAAAGTATAGAACCAGAAACACATAATAGAGGGTAAGAACAAAAGGGAAAAACGCGCAAGTTTAGAAGAAATTGGATAAATGTTCAAATGAACGACAACCGACCGAACTCGTGATGTGAAGATATAGATGGAGAAGACTGTAAAACCATGTAACAACAGATCCAACTGCAGATGCAGTACCCCAACATCGCAAAGTTTAAGCAAACAAGAGAAAGAAACAAATAACAACCCAGTTAAGAAGCACCAAAAGGCCCAATTGGAGCCGCAGGACCTGAACCCTGCAAAGTTGAATCAAGCACCAACCATCTGACCATGAATGTCGATGAAGAACAATATTGGCCAAATTCACTGCACACAATATTGTATCAAAAAATTCGGAGGAAAATGTATTGTAACACATATGTTAACCAAATATTTTAGGTTGTGAGACTTGTCAGGTAAGATCGTCCAAAGGCTTGCCACTGTGCAAGAAATTAAGAAAGGTGTGGTTTTCACGGTTGGTATTTTTCAATACTGGGAGCGATCAAAATCCTCTTGCAGTCCATTTTTGTATGTGATTACTCCGACCAGAGAAGCAGGAATGTAATGTTGTCTTCATCTCGTTCCTGATCACCAATTGTCGACCCAAAACCTACCTCCATCACAGCCACAGTGACGCATAGGAAAAGGGAATCGTATTTTCTCCTCACATACAAAGATGTTCTGCAAGAGGATTTTGACTCAGGCGTCCCTGAGAGTCAAGTTTCCCACCTGCAAACTACAAATAGCAAGCAAAGCTAATCACGACACCCAAACCCAACCGTCAACAGGGAACAATAGAAGGCCAATGTTCCACACATAACCCACCTCCATCACAACCACAATGACACATAGGGAAGGGGAATCACATTTTCTCCTCACATACAAAGATGTTTTGCAAGAGGATTTCGACCTAGGCATCTGCAACAATCAAATTTCCCACCTGCAAACTACAGATAGCAAGCCAAGCTAATCACGACACACAAACCCCCCCCGTCAATGTAGAATGACAAAAGGCCAATGTTCGACACAGGACCTACCTCCATCACAACAATAATGACGCATCACAAAAGGAAATCGTATTTTCTCCTCACATACAAAGATGTCCTGCAAGAGGATTTCGACTCAACCATCCCCAATAGTCAAATTTTCCACTTGCAAACTGGAAATAACAAGCGAAAATAAACACGGCACCCAAACCCGCCCGTTAATGTGGAATGACAGAAGGGTAGTTCCAATCGCGGTTGCAGAACCCCAAGCTTTCAAACTGCAACAAGACCAACAGGCAAACAAGAACAACAACAACAGGAAAATAATAAATCATTGAACATGCAAGAAGCAAGCACAAACTAGTGAACCAACAATGTTGTTGAAGAACAATATTGCCCACATTGAATGCAAAGAACATTGCATATAAAAAAAAACCCGAAAGAAAATGTATTGTAATAGGCCTGTTAAGTAAACATTTAAGGTTGTGAAGCATGTTAGGTAAACATTTAAGTCTGTTAGAACTGCTCTGTAAACATTTAAGAAAGAATTCAGTGTGGCAGGTCTCTTGCGTACGAAAAAAAACATTTATAACAATAATAATAAAAAAAATTAGTAACAATAGTTCGAACAGTAGAGCCTATGTAAGAATTTTTTTTTTATTCAAAGGACAAACTAATATGAAGTCAACTTATAAAACACTGATTATCTATCTTCAAAACTTTGGATATCCAAACATTTCAAGAAAAAAATAACAACTCAGAAAGACCATATATGATCAAAAACTTTGGATATGCTAACATAGAAAACATTGGGAATAACAAAGTCGAGAATAAGACCTCCAATCTATTATCCAATCAAATTATGACATATATGGTATTTTTCATTATATAAAAATCAATGTTTTTAGTTCCCTAGTTACAACAATAGATATTATGCAAATATTTGTGGTCAAAGGACAAACTAATATGAAGTCAACGAATTATCAATCGCTATAGTCCCTCTACGCCTTCGACAAGGACTAATAAAGTTTAGTTTTTGTAGGATATTCAATTTCTTATGTTAGGCATAAAAGATAAGTATTTGGAATAAAAATAATATTAAACACAACATATTGTATATATATATATAATTGTTTTTTACATATAAAAATGCATTTTATTTTATTTTTTAAAATAAACATTTTTGAAAATATAAGTCATAAATAACATATATATCAAATATTTTAAATAGTATACTTTTAAAGGAAACACCAAAGTGAATTGGGGTGGATATATTGTTCAAAGACCACATAATTTTTTCTTTGGATGGAAAATGAATACTTCACAAGGTCCATATTCATTGCACATCTCACAAAATATTTTCAACAATCCTATAACTCTAAAATTGAATCTTACAATTACATGCTCACCTCCAAAAATCATAAATAATAATAGTGAGATAATAATAATAATAATTTGCTTAAGAGTAAAAAATAATGTGCCATATGAGATATTCACTAAGAGCCATATGAGATATTCAAGGAGATCCACTAGAATAATAGATGGCATTTGTATGTGTATACATGTTTAGATTGTTACTCATTCTTAAAGGTGAAAAGGCATTTCATTTTCTTCTTTAAGGTGTCTTCCCCTTTTAGGTTGGGTGTCTTCCCCTTTTAGGTTATTGTGTATGTTACACATTGTGAATGGAAAACCAAATGCATATTAAGAAACATTCACCTAAAACCAAAAAGCTTGAAATTGGTGAGATGAATTCCAAGTTCTATTTCCACACAATGGTACTTTAGTGATTACTAACAACCAATTTTTTTAAAATATACCAAAAACAATGTAAAGCACTTGGATGCATTTATGAGATTTTGCTCTTAACAATATAAGGCAATTGGAATACATTTATGAGATTTTGCTCTTAATTGATGTAGAATTATAGAAGATTTTAACCTTTCTTAATTGATGTAGAGTTATAAAAGATTTTAACCTTTCCTAAATATTAAAATATCAAATCAGATATTGAGAATATATCAAAACCCACTAACTATTTAATAACATATATTTACGTTTTTATAATCTATTTACTTATACTATTTAATAACATATATTTACGTTTTTATAATCTATTTACTTATATATAATTTTTTTAAAGCAATAAAATGTAAACATATTATAACATAAAATATATGTTTCCTTTTAATACAAGTTATAAATAAAATTCATAGAAGTTAGAATATATATACTACATATCAAAACCTTCTAATTATTTAATAGTATACATTTGCATTTTTATAATCTATTGATTTAAGTATAGAAACCTTTGGAGCAATATACTATATATATAGTAATTAGAGTATGCACACCTAACATAATTATTTAATCATAAACATTTACATGCATAAAAGTTTTTGTACCAATCGCTTATAAACCTATTTTAATATAAAATAGTAGAGTATGCACACCTAACATCATTTTTTAAAAATGCTTATGAATTATTTAATAATACATATTTATATTTTTTATAATCTATATAATCTATTTACTATAGAAGGGTAGGTTTTTTAACATTATAATAATCATATTATAATATAGAATACTTGTTTTCTTGCTTATATATATTTTTTTAATATTTATGAATTATTTAATAATACATATTTATATATTTTTTATAATCTATTTACTAAAATATTTAGTATAGATTGGTAAGTTTTTTAACATCATAATAAACATAGAATATATATTTTCTTTTTTATAAGTTTTGAATTTTTTTTCTTATAGATTCAAATTTATAAATTTTAACATGTGTAAATTGAAAAGTAAATTGTAAAAAAAATATAAAGATATAATTGTATTTATAAAAACTTCAATCATAATGAAACTTTGCTTATATAAAATTTCACTCAAATTTTAATTTTAATGAAATGTGTAAACATAAAAATAGTATTTTGCTAACCTATTCTAATATAAAATATTAGAATATGCACACCTAACATGATGTTTTAAGATAGTTTATGAATTATTTAATAATATATATTTGTATTTTTTATAATCTATTTACTAACATTCAAATTTATTCAAATAATTTGTCTAACATTTTAGATATATGTAATAATAAAGAAATGCAAATATAATAAAGCAATTTACCTACCACGTTGTTTTTGGGATCTTGACATCTTGGTCAAATGTAATAAAGCAACTTACCTACCACGTTGTTTTTGAGATCTTAACATCTTGGTTGTCATGAGACATGGAGGACATGGGAAATCTTATAATTGTTACGGGACAAAATATTGTTCTACAAGATGCAAAATGACAAAGATTACAATGATGCCCAAATTGACCAAAACTCACTTGCATCACTTCGAACCGCTCACACCAATTTCTTCTCTTGCCTCCATTATGTGTCTACATAAAATTTCACTTCTCCCACTGAAGAGTCAAACATCACAGATATAGAACACCATGTTGTTTGCCAAGATGAGCAACCAATGTATTCCTTTGCATTTAGATTTCCTAACACACAATGATAAATGGAAAAAATAAGCTCATTTGTTCACACTATAGATGAGGTTCCACCAAAGACAATTGACTAGCCAACAATTGGCCTATCACCAATCAATGAGTACAACAAAGAGGGTCTATTCGACATGAAATTTCATGTTCTTTTTTCCACAGGGGATGCCTTGCCTCGCCAACCATGCATGAATAACATCCTGCTTGATAGCTATGCAATACACTTGATGTGATACCATTACAATAAGCTCGGTAATCATCCTCGATTCAGATACTACCTCTACAATTTGATTATGCATCATTGAAGTCAAACAACAACTACCTTATCAAGCGAAGCCAAGTGCATAACACACCTAGCACAAAAATTCTTGTGGACAACCATAACAAGTTCATGCTCCAATCCTTGAATATGGCAATCACATTAAGTGTTACATAATTACTTACTGCTTCAGAAGCACACCAACACGATGCTGACCAACAAGAAAAACATTTCTTTCTATGTATAGGCCAACGAGTTATGCTATTGTGCAATTTATGGGTCCACGCAGGATTAGTTAGTCAATGGTGCTCTCAGTGTACTCATGCAAATTGTATATGCACTAGAACGTAACCCTCCAAATTTGCCAACATATGTTGTTGTGGCATTCCATAAATACATTGGCCCTCCATGGGACCAAAACCAACCAAAGCATGTACCAATTCCACCTAGACAACGGAGTAACAAGAAACAAATCCCCCTTAAGATGGTTTGGGCATTGACTATACATAAATCTTAAGGAATGATCTTAATAAGGTCTACCATTGACATTGGAAACACTGAACATCACACTGAACATCAAGGCTTGACCTTCATGACAATGTCATGCACTATTATTATAGAAGGAATGAAAATAGCACCATCATTATCCTTCAAACGGTTTGAAAAAATGAATCAAACAGTCTGAAAAACTGAAGGATATTGCTTACGTATCATTACAAAAAAAATAAGAGGCATGCTTATATTATTTTTCGCTTAAATTCTAGATTATTTTATTTTGTAATCATACTTTTATACAGTGATTATTTTATGTTGTAATCATACTTTTATACATGGAATGTTCGAATTGATCCATTTTTCTATATTTAGTTGTATTTATTGATGCTAATAACAATTGTATCAAACAGTGGCTAGCAAATACTTATCAATCATATTGGTACCCATGTTCACTATTCATTTTCTCCTTTATGCATACTAACAATTAATTACGCCGAAAGACGTATACCTATTGGAGATGGGCACAATTAATCACCTTTTAATTTAAAATTCTAATCTATGGCTTACAATTGAAGATGCTGCCATATTCTTAGTCGTCCTCCCAAATCAATGAATGTGATTTACTCTTCATAACTTCCTTGTATTTTTGAATGCATCAGTTAACCTATTTACTTTTTAACATTTACCTAATCATATTAAGAAATTACTGTACCACCATATGATTGCCACGTTTAACTGATTAATCATTGGAATTACCACATTTGAAATTAATTTTTAGATTTCCTCAACTCTATGTGCGTTTCAACTATCCATGTGTTTTAGCTGTCCTGAAGACATCACCTTTCAACGTTCACCAACCACTTTGCGGCTGTGTTAGTGTATCATTATAATGCTACTCATAAAACACTATGCTTTAAAAAAAATTATACTATTCTCTTTGGCGTTGCCTTTCCCAGCTCGAGGGTATGCTAGTTACGACTAGTGATGCGCTTTCTCATTGCTAAGAAGGTAAGGGGTTTCTGAACGTGGTGTTTCAATATAGCATCAAATACCAGATACTAGCAATTGTTTTAGAAAGTGCTAAGCACATTGATAAATAAGAAGATGATTTTTGAAGATAAATTGAATGATTAAGAGGAGACCGACAAAATAAATAACTATTATATTATATTATATTATTTTTATTTTTAATATTAAATTATAATAAAAGGTTTGCTTTTTTATTTTTATTTTAAATATTAAATTATAATAATAAATTTGATTTTGTGATTTTTACTATAAAATATTTTATGATCAATAAAATGTTTAATTAAAATTGTTTGAATATTTAAAAATTTATATATAAATTTTTTCATAAATTTTTTTTTTAATAATAATTGAGGAATTTTGTATTTATAAAGATTGAAGCAGGGCTTTTAACAAAAAGGTATATATAAAAAAGAGTTGTTCTTCATACTCATGGAGGATTACAACTCAACATGAAACTATGGACCTGATAACAACTTAGGTACAAAATGCTCTTATTAAAATGACATGTATAGATTTTACAATCTATGCCTTGATATTTACAACTTTAGAAAACATAACAAAAAAGATGAATAAGAAAGTCAAATAACTTGAGTTATTAATCCTCAGGATCAACACAAAAATGCCAAAGATCCACTAGAGCCAAGAGCCTCCAAGACTGTTGACATTGAAATTCATGGTCATAGCCATTAATATTTCACATTGATTTTCGTGATCAACTGCTAATAATTCAATAGTCTGCGCCATTGATAAGAGTTGTGTACAAGTGGTAATGAAGATTCACATAATGTCTCTTTTGATTCCAAATGCATCACAAACCACTAACTTGCCCACCTTCCAATCTAAATGCATGACTAGTGACTTGCCCTTCATGATTTAGAGTATGGGTTGATGAGTGTCAATGTTGTTAAGGGTTAGAGACCCCTCCTTTTTCAAAGTGGTAAGATTTACTAAGTGATTTGCCTCTTTATTATTTTCCTTTTGACATGGTAAAAACAAAGCTTTGAGAATGTGAGGTGAGTTTCCCTTATTAGTCCCTATGAGACTATATCAATGAGTTTGCTTTTGATGTGACATTGATGTGACATTAATTTGCCTTTTACCATAAGTTTGTGTATGCAATGTAATGTTTAACATAGGAAAACAAATATATATTTTTGGATATAATAAAAATATTTGTGTTTCTCATTTCTAATTGGTTGATAGAATTGAAGTGTTATTGCTCCCTTCACGTCTTTCAATATGTAGAATTAATAACATAATCAATAAATTTCACCAATCACCACATCTAAATATAAAAAGTTGTACTATGTATTTATTATTATGCATTATTATATTTATTATCTAATATTTTATTTATTCTTATATTTATAATATATTTATGCATATTATAGTTCCATTCAACTTATTTGTGCATTTAGTTATATTAAGTTTCATTGTTCAACATGTATTTCCCAACTACCTCGACAGGGACTGCGTTGCCATGCAACCCTTGTTCTTTCAATCACAACAACAAATTCAAAGTGGTTCCCTGAATCATATGCCTAATAATTATTTTACAGCCCCCTATAACAATAAGATTCTATATATTTAAGGATTTAGTGATGATTAGACCTTGAAATATCACATTTAATTGTACTAGATTATTAAAAAATATGTCAAGGATCCCTCGATATTAAAAACGACTCCTCACACCTGCCACCCCTTTTAATAATCAACCACCCCTTTTAATAATTATGATTATTAGTTAAAGTTTACATTCTTAAATATTTTATTTATCATTGTTTTATAATTTAAATAAACACTAGTGAAAACTAACTATCATAATTTTTTTCTTTTTGTTTATACAATTTTTCTTTTTTATTAATTTATATAAAAATAAAATAAAGGAAGTGAACATAATTTTTATTTATTTATAGTTTACACTTTTAAATTACTAATTTTTAAAAGTTTTATTTTGCAAGTTTGATTTTTTAATTTTATCACTTTCTTATAGATTTATATAAACATAAATTTAAAATATGAGTGGCGGTGGGGGGTAATAGTAGAGAAAACATATGAGGATGAGGGTGGAGGTGGGGGGTAATAGTAGAGAAAACATAATAGAAAACATATTGAGAGTGGGTGTAGGAGGTAATATTAGAGAACACATATTGAGGGTGGGGGTCGGGGGTAAGATTAGAGAAAACATATTGTGGGTGGTGTTTTCTCTAATATTACCCCCCATCCCCACCCTCAATATGTTTATATGTTTTCTCTAATATTACCCCCAACCCCACCCTCAATATGTTTTCTCTAATATTATCCCCCACCCCCATCCTCATATGAGGGTGGGTGTGGGTGTGGGTGTGGGGGGTAGTATTAGAGAAAACATATTGAGGGGGGTAATATTGAAGAAAACATATGAGGGTGAGGGTGGGGGTGGAGGTGAGGGGAATAATAGAGAAAACATATAATATTTCTTCTCTAATATTCCCCCCACCCTCATAATATGTTTTCTCTAATATTACCCCATACCCCCGCCCTCAATATGTTTTCTCTAATATTACCCCCAACCCTCATATTACGTTTTTACTAATATTACCCCCCACCCTCATATGTTTTCTTCAATATTACCCCCCTCAATATGTTTTCTCTAATACTACCCCCCACACCCACACCCACACCCACCCTCATATGAGGATGGGGGTGGGGGATAATATTAGWRAAAACATATTGAGGGTGGGGTTGGGGGTAATATTAGAGAAAACATATAAACATATTGAGGGTGGGGATGGGGGGTAATATTAGAGAAAACATATTGAGGGCGGGGGTATGGGGTAATATTAGAGAAAACATATTATGAGGGTGGGGGGAATATTAGAGAAGAAATATTATATGTTTTCTCTATTATTCCCCTCACCTCCACCCCCACCCTCACCCTCATATAAAAACATATTATGAGGGTGGGGATGGCGAGAATAATGGAGAAAACATATCAACATATTATGAAGGTGGGAGTGGAGGGAATAATAGAGAAAACATATTATATGTTTTCTCTATTATTTCCCCCAGCCCCACCCTTATGTTTTCTCTATTATTCCGCCCACCCCACATATTATGAGGGTATACAACATATTATATGAGGGTGGGGGTAGGGGTGGATGGAATAATAGAGAAAACATATTATATGTTTTCTCTATTATTTCCCCCACCCCCACCCTTATGTTTTCTCTATTATTTCCCGCACCCCCACCCTCATATAATATGTTTTATCTATTAATCCCCCCACCCCCACTCTCATATAATAGAGAAAACATATTAACATATTATGATGGTGGGGGGTGGGTGGATTAATAGATAAAACATATTATATGAGGGTGGGGGGAATAATATTGAAAACATATTATATGTTTTCTCTATTATTCCCCGCGACCCCCCCAACCCTCATATAATATGTTTCTCTATTATTCACCCCCACCCCACCCTCATATATGAGGGTTATATGTTTTCTCTATTATTCCCCCCACCCCCACCTTTATATAATATGTTTTCTCTATTATCCCCTGCAACCCCACCCTCATATTATATGAGGGTGGGGGTGAGGGGGAATGGGTGGCGGTGGGGGGAATAATAGAGAAAACATGAGGGCAGGAGTGGGGGGAATAATAAAGAAAACATAATAGGGTGGGGGTGCGGGAATAATAGAGAAAACATAACAGGGTGGGGGTGGGGGAATAATAGAGAAAACATATAATACATTCTATCTAATATTTTCCCCACCCCCATATAATATGCTTTCTCTATTATTCCCCCACCCCCACCCTATATAAGGGTGGGGGTGGGGGGAATATAGATAAAACATATTATATGGGGGTGGAGATGGGAGGAATAATAGATAAAACATATAATATATGAGGGTAGGGGTGGGGGTAGGGGGAATAAATATGAAAACATGATATGAGGGTGGGGGTGCGAGGAATAATAGATAAAACATATAATATATGAGGGTGAGGGTGGGCAGAATAATAGAGAAAACATATGGGGGTGAGGGTGGGGTGAATAATAGAGAATACATATTATATGTTTTCTCTATTATTCCCGCCACCCCCACCCTCATATCTAATAGAGAAAACATATTATATGTTTTCTCTATTATTCCTCCCACCCCCACCCTCACCCTCATATCATATTTTCTCTATTATTTCCCCCACCCCAAATTATATGTTTTCTCTATTATTCCCACCATTATATGCGAGTGGGGGTGGTGGGAATAATAGAGAAAACATATAATATTATTTGTAACGTCCCCTATCCCATCCGAGGGACATTACGGTGCATAATACTCTTAAAAATGAAATTTACGGCCAAATAAATTAATTCATTTACAATTAGTTGAATGCCTGTAGCTTACAACTATGAATTAAAACCAATTTAGCCACTATCTACAACCAGAAAATAGAAGCATCTACATCATATTATTAATCAACATGAAATGCAACTAAACAACTCATTACAACAACATATAAATTACTTCCAAATACACAGAGTTCATGCAGATCAATTAAACACATAATTTAACACACAGCAAGATAAAACACTTATATTTTCACAACAGTTATGCAACCAAATGCTTGGGACGAACATTCCACCCAACCATAGACTGACTGTTCCAAATATCAACAACCAGTCACCCTTGAGCTGAGGCTAGCAATCCAAAAAATAGGGTGGTCTCTCACAACACACCCAAAACATATTGGCTTCTCATTGCGGAGATTGTCTTCTGATATCTTGGGTGCCCTGCATATGGCACATTATGAATCTCCTTTAGCACTGCATTTTTCAGCTCCCCAGAATTTGACACATACACCTTACCTTTGAACATGAGAATTCCATCCTCTTTCAGCTCATATAATTAATTTTTTGTTGAAGGTTACCTTGTTGTAATGTCTCTTTTATTTTTAAATAATTCTGATCTGAATTTGCTGCTACAACAATTTTATCTTTCATATCTGTCCTTTACATGCTAATGGTTGCAATATGTACTTCATGAGATCTCCTGCTGAGTGCATCAACCACTTGGTTTTCCTTTCCCTTTATATGTTTAATTTCAAAGTCATATTCACTCAGAAATTCCAACCATCTAGTTTTCCTAACATTTAGTGTTGGTTGTCCAAACAAATGCTTAAGACCATAGTGGTCCATCCTTAGCTCGAATTTATTACCCATAAGGTAATGCCTCCACATTTTCAATGCATGTACAATCACTGCTAACTCCAAGTCATGTGTTGCGTAATTCCTCTCATGCTCTTTTAATTTTTTGGACTCATAACATACCACATGGTCCCTTCAACTGAGAACTCCACTAAGTCCATCCTTGGGTGCATCGGTGTACACAACAAAATCTTCATTTGGATCTGCAATATTCAAGATTGGTGCACTTGTCAATATTCCCTTCAACTATTGAAAACTCTCTTCACACTTGGAAGCCCATTCAAATTTCACTCCCTTCTTTTGCAAAGAAGTGATTGGATTCAAATCTTTGAAAATCCTTTTATGAATATTTGATAATAACCGGCAAGACCCATGAATGATCTGACCTCTGTCACGTTCTTTGGCATTGGCCATCCCCTAATGGCTTGTATTTTCTCAAGATCAACTTCTATCCCTGCTGCTGATATTATATGCCCCAAGTAGTGAATCTTCTTTTGATAAAAAATGCACTTACTTAGCTTAGCATACAATCTATGCTCTCTTAAAATTTTCAACTCCATTCTTAAATAATGCTCATGTTCCTCTTTTGGTTTAGAGTAGATGAGGATATCATCTAGGAACACAATCAAAAATTTGTCCAGGTATTCCCTAAACACTCCATTCATTAGACACATAAAAACTGTCGAGGCATTCAATAGCCCAAATAGAACTACCATGAATTCATAATGCCCATATCTTGTTTTGAATGTTGTCTTATTGATGTCTTCTTCCTTTATCCTTACTTGATGATAGCCTGATCTCAAGTCAATCTTTGAAAAGATTCTTTCACCTTTCAATTGATCAAACAAATCATCAATTATTGGCAAAGGATACTTATTCTTTATGGTAACCTTATTAAGTTGTCTAAAATCAACACACAACCTTAGGGTTACATCCTTCTTCTTTACAAAAAGAACCGGGGCTCCCCAAGTTGACACACGAGCGTATATATATCCCTTCTTTAGGATTTCTTCAAGCTGCATATGTAACTCTTTTAATTATGGTGTTCCCATTTTGTAAGTTGTCTTAGACACTGGGGCATCTCCCGGCACTAAATAAATAGAGAAATCAATGTCTCTCTTGGGTGGAAATCCTCGAATTTCTCTAAAAAAATCTTCAAAATCCTTCAAGACCGGATGGTCAACAATGATTTCCACTCAGTTTTTGGCTGCCTCCTCCATATGGGCTACAAAAATTTGACATCCCTTCCTGAATCTCTTCTTCAATTGCATATCTAAAATCTCTCTAACCACTATATCTCTTGGAATGCCTTGAATCTTGCCTTGTTTCCCTTTCTCATCAAGACATGTGATTGTCTTGTTGTAACAATCCAGGACAACATGATGTTTTTCCAACAAATCCATGCCAATTAGACAGTCGTATGATCCCAATGGTATGATGTTGACATCTACCTTCGTGTTTCCATTCATGTCTATTTGACAATCTTTAACCAACTCATTGATCTTTCTCTTAAGCCCCGTTTCTAACTGAACTAACCAAGATTTCTTATGCTTATTTCTTTGCAAGTGAAATATTTCAACAATGTTAGCATTTATGTAACTATGCCTAGCTCCAGAATCAATTAAAATTGCTATGGGTTGGTTATCAATCTTACCTTCCACTTCGATCATGGGGGATTTATATTCTTCCTGCTTGTTGTCCAAGGCTGCATAAATTCTTGGCATGCTTCCTCCCATGTTTTCCACTATTTCAACCTCTTGAATGTTGTTGACAATCCTCATTCTTTCTCCTTTGTGAGGGAAATCCCTATATAAGTGATTCCCCTCACATCCCCAACATTGAACAGGTTGCTGCCTTGGCATTTTCCCAAATGAATCTGCCTTCTTTTGATCAATTTGGGATGTATGGCCTTGCTTATTTTCTTGGGATTTATTTATGAAAAAAGGTGGTTTAAAACCTTTACGCCTTTGATCCTTTTTCCCTTTCATCTTTTAATTCCAAGCCTTTTGGAACACTTGCCTTCCTTTTATTTTCTCATAAAGGTGCCTTTCCCTCCTTCTGGTTTCCTCCAAGGTATTAGGGTTATCATATTGAATCTTGCCACTATAAAAGGAGGGTAACCCACTTAGAAACCTTTGGATTTTAACCGTCCCATCCTTGATGAAGTCAACATACTTCAACAATTCAAAGAACCGCTTCTCATATTCTTCGATTGTCATGGCTCCCAACTTGAGTTCAAAGAACTCTTTCATCTTTTCTCATAGTAATGCCCAAACAAATATCCTTAGAACTTCCTCCATAAGATCCTCTTCTCATCAAGTTTCTTGGCTTGCTTAAGCTGATCCCACCACATGGTTGCCTTTCCTTGTAGGTGGAAATTCTAGCTTCTACTCGAAATGGGTAATCATGTAGTTGGAAATATTTCTTCATTTCCAACAACCATGCCTCTGCCTCTTCTCCTTCCCTGTTCTCACCATTGAAATTAGGTGGCTTGATTTTCCTGAGTTCACCTTGCAAGATGTCTACCTCAGGCCTTCTTCTTTGCCTTCAAACAGGAGACACACTTGGGCTACTCCCTAACCCTGAGCTTGCATGATTTCTTCTAATGAAATTCCTTGGAGAACGATGACACCTCCTCATTCTTCTTGAATGCCTATCATTTCCACGATCCTCCCTTTTTCCATGGGACATCGATGCTGATACTTGTCTAACACTAGCTGCTTGCTTGGTGCTAGAATATTTGTTAAGTTGCTTATGTAACATATTTAAGCTTTGAAGTATCTCTTCTTGAGCCTTCATAATCCTTTCATTATCAACCTTGTAGCTCTACACTTCCCTATGCGGACTTCTCACAGTGACATGCTCTTGCCTATCTCTTCTTCCATTTGAATTTTTCTCAGCATTCCCCATGTTGACATGCAAACCTATGATCTCTTCCTCATGACTGAAAGATCCTTGATTATCTTCCATGACTCCAGTCCTCATATAATAACTAAAGTTTTTTTCTGTACCTCTAATTCTGCAATAAAAGTGTGTGTAATAATTACTGTTAGAACATGCGTATTATAAAACATTTCATTGATCAGAATACATGTTATTTCTTCATCAATTTTGGAAGGACAAATTACACCAATTCATTTTTTTATTTATTTGATTGATGCATTCCTCCCCAAAACAACTTCCCAATGGCTAAAACCTTGCCCATAATCGAGCTTTGGTTTGACAGTTATAGCCTTCCGAAGTTTTTCAGGGTATCTTTGGCCAATGGGAATTCCATTTGCCACATGGCATACACGTAGCTTCACCTCTCTCATGCCATCTGACATGGCGCCAACACGACACCGATGTGGCACTCACCTCACTTTTAGATGTGAAAATTTCATCCATGTAAGCCTACAATTATCAGCGTTCAGGCCTTCCCCAGATTCACTCACCTTTTACCTTTGATAGATACGACATCAAAGAATATTCCCTTTCGATTTTGTTCATTCGACGTTAAAAAAGGTCATGCAGTTTCACTGCTTCGAACCCGGGGTATCAAGGAATATTCCTTTCTCTACCTCCAACGTATTTCTCCGATGGGCAATGTAGATGTTCTTATGGTTTTCTCGATCAATGGGTGAGATTTATTCAGTGGTATAATTTTCTTCTGATCAGCTGGACCACTCTCAACTTCTCAACCAATTGTTGATTGACATCTGTCATCCCAAGGACACTCTAGCTACCTCGCCGATATGCTACGTCATTCATGACGTCAACCCTTCGTCTCTTAGCTTAGGTTCTTCACTAAAGGTTGATGGTCCAGATCGTTAGCAAAACCCCTCAATCTTGGTAGATCAACACTTTGGGTTTACTTTCGGGGAGTTTTCGTCGGAGTTAATCCTTTTCCTGCAGTGTGATCACTCTGAATAACCTCCCCTGAAGGACGATCAATATTGCCTCTCCAATCTCTCCCCATTTGAGCAGATCAACGATCACAACTCTAGCTTGGAGTTCCTTTGGTCTCATTATTAGGCCACTCCTAGGGAGACACCTGTCAACCCAAACACACTAGCAAGATGTGGGGCACATATCTCATGTCACCGTCTCTTTATTATGCCACAAGACCGCTACACGTGGAATCACCACTGCTCGACACGTGGACCTCCACGTGTACTCGACATGACATGCACGTCCCCGCGAATGCACTCGACACATCTCTCTAGGTGATGATACCTATCCTATGGGAATTGGTGGAGTGACATCATCCGCGTCAGCATGGCATCGTTTTCCTCCTCGCTTTGTCCTGAAGGACCACCAAAATCTACAATCAAGATTACTTTTAACTGGGTCTGATGGACGATCATAATTGCTCCTCGAGGTATTTCCTTTAGAGTATTTTCCTCCCAGTGGATCAAATCACTCTGATTGTCCCACTGCGATGGAAGATTGTGATCACTCCGAATCCTTCCCCGATAGATCAACGACTCTTGTAAATTCAGAGTCTCATCCTAGTCTAACCGTGGAATATTTCGATGAATCTTCCACAATCAACAATTGATATCTTTCAACCTTTCGATCTGATGACCAAGTTTAAGACAAAGGTTTAAGACCAAATTCACCCAAAGGGCCCACACTTGACCAACCGATCAATTGCTTGTTCCCATTCATAGGCTAACACCTATCAATCTCTAGACACGTCAACGTTCCAAGTCAACATGACACATCATACTAACGTCTCTATCCTTCTAATGTCACTTAAGCAATACCACATAGTTCTACGATAGAGGTTAATCATGGCTACTCCACAATTAACGGTCTAGATATTCCCTCGGAGTCTCCTCCTTCGGATTACAATTCCTCCAGATCCATAACTTACTCTGAATGATATCCTGCGATGGACGACTATGATCTGATCTCGCTCTGGTTCCGATCAATGATATAGATCTTCCCTCAGGGTCCTCTAGCACCCTCACATTCGGTTGTTTTGGAACTACGCCCTTTGATGAAGGGTCAAGATTTATTTGCAATGCCAGTTCAATGGCTGCGATTCATATGATCTCAAAACACCGAGTTTCCACAAGACGACGGTCCGAAACTTTATACTAGGGGAATAATAGAGAAAACATATATATGAGGGTGGGGGTGGGGGGTAATATTAAAGAAAACATAATATATGAGGGTGGGGGTGGAGGGAATAATAAAGAAAACATATATGAGGGTGGGGTGGGGTGTAATATTAGAGAAAACATAATATATTTTCTCTAATATTACCCACCACCCCCACCCTCATATAAACATAATTTAAAATACGTTTATTTATTTATTTTTACAAAAAATGATTTTTTTTTCATATATAAAAAGGCACGATCGAAGTCGCAGAGTACAAAAAGGGGTGCTAGTAAAGGGAACCAACTACAAGGATTTATGATAGCTTACTACAGGGAACTATTCACAAAATCTACCGCTGAAAGCTAGAATAATAAACTGTTCTAGATATAGCTAACACCCAAAGTTTACTAGACATATTGCCATTTTTACAAAATTTTGAAAAACTGTCTGCATTTCTTACTGAATCTTTTCCTCAGGGCCTCTTTCTTCTTTTGGTGGCATTTCCATGGCAATGTTCAGATCTGGCAGGACTGGGTCGACTCTACTCCCACACTCCTCACTCTGGCTTTGCTCTATAGAATTATGAGCTCTGGTTCCATGCAATTCTTCAATTCTTTCACCTTGCCTTCTTAGGAAATCAACCTCATCTTGGTGTTGGTTGATCGGAGATCGATGCTGCGGTAGGGTTTCCATCGTGAAGTTTAAAGTGGATCTGTGAGAATCCAACCTCAGGGCTAGTTGCTGGGTGGTGAAGAAATTGTCTTCCACCATCTCCTTTTGTTTTTCTTGTCCTGGACATCGATCCATTGTAGTGATTACTCTAGTTGTTGAGTCTTTCCCGAGCTTGCTGGTGAGGTCTGCGTCTGCACTGCTGATGATGCTACTTGGGTAAGTGTCTTGAGTGAATCACTGGCCTCTGGAAGTTCCTATTAGTATGTTGTCAGTGGTCGCTTCTCTCCTTGCTGAATTGATGCTTAGGCTACCTAGTTCAAGTTGGATCTTATTCCTTTTTCCACATCCAACTTCACCTCTATAACGATCTCTGTTATATCCTCTGGATGAGCCGATGTTGTTGTATCTCTCTAAAGCCTTGATACTTACCTCTTCCTTTTCTGCGCCATCATACCTGTTGTAGCTACTCTCTAAATTCTAGCTTGCATTTTTGGTGAGTATCCCTTTGCTAGACAGACTAATTATTCCTAAAAACTTCCTGTGGAGGCAAAGACAATGTATCGGGCTTTGCCCGTCCTGAATTCCCCATATGGCTGCAATCCTTGAATGTGAGGGAGTGTGGAAGTGACTCTCAAGAGGGGAGGTGGCATGCTCTACTAGCATCCACATGTTGTGGAGCCTTGCTTCAATATCTTCATGGTTCGTTTTCTCACGCGACATTAGTGGAGAGGTGAGGGGAAAGGAGAAAGTGCAGGGTGGGAGTGACATCAGTTGTAGGTTCCCACGGGGAGTGAACATATTGCGACACATGAGATCCATAATCGCAAGCTGCATCATGCCAATTCTCACGATCCATAGGATGGCTAAGTATGCAGATCCCCTTGGCTTGTCGAGGGGCCGTCCTGAAGTGCTTTTGCATTGGAGAACCACGTGGAGGACGCTTCCAGGTGGAGCACGGACCCGAGTGTGTTGGAGTATTAGGGAGGCATTAGGGAGGTGCTAGGAACTCGGTCCTTCCCAAGACTTCCAAGTGACCAGTGCTTCTTCCTATGGTTCTATTAGCCTGCTCATCTGCGCTCCCGTTGTTTGATCGCCAAACATGGTAGAAGGTGGGGAGCATGGAAGAAAGCGTGTCTCTGGTTCTATCTATGTTTCTTTTCAGAGTTGAGTTCTTCGGCATTGTTTTTTTGATGAAGTACCTTATTATCATCTTGGAGTCCCCTAGGATGATCAACTGGTTGATTTGATGATCCTTCGCTAGTTGAGCACCTTTGAAAATTGCATATGCCTCTACTAAATTATTGGTGTTTATGCCTAGATTCCACAAGTAAGTTAGCAATATTTGTCCTCTAAGAATGAACATAACCCCTCCCACTCCTGCCTCCCCTAAATACGTTTAAAATATTAGAATTAAATTGTATTATAATTTTAATTTGTCTTTGACTTTTTAAGTAGTCATTCCATTCGTCATTAAAAGAATCAAATAAAATTTTAATACAATAGAGAAAAATGAACCTTTACACATAATATATGTAACTTTAAATAAATTATTAGTTATAAGTTATTATTAAATTGATATTAAAATTATAAAAAAAAATGAATTTACTCAAATATAATATGTGAGAAAAATGAACCTTTGCACATAATATATGTAACTTTAAATAAATTATTAGTTATAAGTTATTATTAAATTGATATTAAAATTATAAAAAAAAATGAATTTACTCAAATATAATATGTGGATAAGTTAGAAAATATTCCAAACACAATGATGGATCAAGTTAGAAAATATTCCAAACATATCCCTTTGGAATGCAACAAGAACATTACATATTCCAAAATGTAGTACCCAATATGCAAAGGTACCCCAAGGGCAGATGAAAGTAGTTTTATCTTAATCTTTAGGGGCTAGTTGAATTTGATTGTACCCATTGAAATCATCAAGAAAAGAAAAATGTTTATTTCCTCGTAAGGTATCTAAAATTTGATCAATGAAAAGTAAAAAGTAAACGAAAATAATATTTAGAAATGGCTTTATTCGGTTCTTTGTAATCTACGCAAACTCTTCATTTCCCATTTTTCTATGGGAACAATAATAATGGGTGAAACCCACTTTTTTTTTTCCACGTTGGAGATTCCGCGCTGGAAACCCACCCCAGATACTTCCCCACATAGTGGCTGGTATGGGAGTGATAAAGCTTCGCAGCCCCAAGGGACACAGGTTTTGAACTCATGACCTCTCCCCAAGCTGGAAGAGTGTGCGCATGTCTTAACCAATTGTGCTATCCCATGGGACCTGGGTGAAACCCACTTGCCATCGGAAATATGACAAATGAAATTTACATCTAATAGTTTCTGCAACTCCGTTTTTACTATTTCTCAAAGTGTAGGATTCTTGAGGCTGTCTAATTGGTTGGAAATTATCCTAAACATATATAAGACGAGTGCATATACTAGGGTGAATTCCTTTCATATATGTATAGTACCGATCAAATTCTTTAGCATACAATAGTAACAAGAGCAACAAAGCTGCATATACTGCCTTCTAAGATTTTATTTATTATTGTATATAGTTAATAATAGCAATGGTAAGTGATTGTATAGTTCAAGTTATCCAATTGCTAAAAACAAATATGAAATCATAAATTGAAGTGACTATTCACAATGTTAAAATTAATGCATTATGTTTAACTAGACGAAATTTAATCCAATCTCTAATATAATTAAATATGATTCTCAACAAAATTATTAATGCTTAATTTATAAAATAAATCTAATATATTTATTTTTCTTAAATTTCCTAATGTCAGTGATTCTCAACAAAATTATTAATGCTTAATTTATAAAATAAATCTAATATATTTATTTTTCTTAAACTTCCTAATGTCATTTAAATTCGGATACTTCTCTTACTAATACATTTTCACGTTCGATATCTAATAATAAAAAAATATATATCACATTTAATTTAATTCATTATTATTTTGTTAGAAATTCTAAATAATTAATTTTGAAAAAAATTTAATCAAACAAATATTTATACAATCCATATATAACTCCACCTTAATCTCAAAATGCAATACCTAATCAACTCATGACAGAGGCATTAATGCGTAGTTGAACTTCTATAATTGAGTTGAGGAATTAATGCGTAGTTGATCGTATAACAATGTATTAATTGGCAATGCCCAAATTAGAATTGATCGGCTCACATGGATGCGAGGGTTGACGTAAGATCAGACAAGTGGCTTGTTGTTTCGTGCACATATCTATGCCCATTCGAACATCCTTGCAGAATAGCTTGCAATTACTTTCTTTAAAATTTGCAGTTGTCTCACTCGCTGCTTAGCATTCCACCTCCTGCCGAATAGATTATGGACGCAGAACACAGTCCGAGTGCCCAACACACAGATATGCCACGACCACTTCATTGGCATTTACATTTTGAACATGCTCAGCCTTGTACCAGTGCACAACCACACCTACTCTCTCAAGCATTATCCCTATCCCTAGCTGCTTCACAATACAATCCAACATATATGGCCTTTTGGTTCCAAGCACCGCCACCATTACACAAGCTGGCGACGAAGTTATGGCGGGACGATACTTTTTCATATTACCACTTCCCATAGGCATACGAGGGCACCGTCACTCCAACTGACGCAACCTCAATCCTTCATTTCATCACGGATTCCGGACTTGCAATTAATGTGAAGCGTCTAATCAATTAATTTGAAATCTCGAACTACGTGAAGGTTTCAATAACACTTCAAACTTATTAACCAATGAAAAGTTAGAAAACTACAAAATTTTATATATCAAAAAATAAAAAATTATGTTTCTTATGTTTAACTTTAGGTTTTTTAGAAATATTTTTTAAGTCAAAGTAAATTAATACATGGTTAAAGAAGAACCATCGCTATATACTGCCGGAGGCAGTATAATAACTCAATCAACCTTTCTTTATGTAGCGCTTCTAACAAAGGATTTATGTTGAGTGTTTTTTATGGAAAAAATTATATTGGCATGTTATTTGTTTCATATATGGTATAAAGATAAGCTGGGATATATTGAAATTCTATTTGAATTGCAGAGAAAGAACATGTTTCTTCCATCGAATATGATTAGTAGGTGAATAAGGATTAGTGATAAGATCATAGATAAGATCATCTTCAATCTTTTATTTAAAGGAAAGAGCTTATTCAATCATAAAGACTTGTTGAATGTTATCACCAGTATCTTTGTTTCCTACCCACATGGGTGTTTCATGAGTAAAACTTGGTTTGATAGGTGGATATAATGTAATTTTCTTTGTAGAAGTTCATTGCGAGATAGTCATATCTCCATATCTACACTCAATAAAGGCATTAACTGTGGCTAACCAGGGCCTTCCTAAAATCAATGGGTAGCCCCTAATATTTGATTTGGGTTGTAGAACCATGAAACTAGCAGGATATTCCCAAGATTCCATGGAGATAATTACATATTATAAAATGTTTTCAGGTTGTACAATAGATCGATTAGCCAATTGGAGAACAATAAGTGCCTGTCAAAGATTATTCAACTTAAGATTTTTCATTGTCTCCTTAGTAATGACATTTATGGAAACTCCCAAATTAATCAAAGTATTTGAAATATAGATGTTGTTAATACAGACTTCTACAATGGGACTTCCTGGATCTATTTACTTAGTAGTGAGAATATTTCCAAGCGTCAAATCAACTAAATAACCAATCACTTGAATTGTTGGAGGATCCTTTATTTTTCTTCCTAGTTTCCTTAAAGATAATTCTCTAACAGATCTAGCATAGATGGGTGCATATTTTGTGGTTTCGAACAATAGAATTTTAACACATACATTTATCAATTCCCCAAGAAAACCAAATTCAGGTTGTTTAATATATTTATCAATGTTCAATCTTTCAAGATACGAAAGAGTTTGGAGATGGCTTGGTTGATCTAACGTTTCTGGGGAACTGGGTTGTTCCACTAAGGAAGGTTTACCAATTGGATCATTCAATTCAACAACTTTTTCCTCATCGTCTTGTTCTAAAATGACGGGAGAAGTTGGATTAATCACTTTTCTTGATCGAGAATGAATATCTTGAAGATCTACAGGATAAATGAAGTAAGCTGGGCAATTGGGTACCTCATCCCCACATGGTTTGCACAATATCCCCCCCTACCCCTACCCTTGTATGCAAAACACATGGGGGTGGGTATATATATTATGCAAAACATTCCAACCCTCATATATGCGGGTGTGGGTGGGGGGAGATATTATGAAAAACATATTCCAACCCTCATATATGAGGTTTTGACTTTTGTGGGGAACTGGGTTGTTCCACTGAGGAGGGTTTAACAATTGTATCATTCAATTCAACAATTTTTTATTCATCATCTTGGTCCAAAAACATGGGAGAATCTGGATTAATCACTTTCCCTAGTCGAAAATGAATATCTTGAATATCTATAGGAGAAATGAAATAAGTTGGACAACTGGGTACCTCAACCCCACATGTTTTGCATAATATCCCCCCTCCACCCCCACATATTTTGCATAATATCTCCCCCTTCCCCCACCCTCATATGCAAAACACATGGGGATGGGGTGAAGTATTATGCAAGACATTCCAACCCTCATATATGAGGGTGGGGGTGGGGTGAGATATTATGCAAAAGATATTCCAACCCTCATATATGAGAATGGGGGCGCGGGGGGATATTATGCAAAACATAGTATGTTCTGCATATATGGGTGGGGGTGGGGAGAGATATTATGCAAAACATATTATGTTTTGGATATATGGGAGTGGGGCTGAGGGTTGGGGGAGATATTATGCAAAACACATTATGTTTTTCATAATATCTCCCCTCACCCCCCACATGTTTTTCATAATATCCCCCCCAATCCACACCCTCATATATATACGAGGGTGTCAATGGGGGGATATATTATGCAAAACATGTGGGGGTGGAGGAGATATGAGGGTGAGGGTGGGGCGAAATATTGTGCAAAACATAATATGCTTTGCATAATATCTTACCCCAATCCTACATGTTTTTCATAGTATCTCCCCCCATCCTCACCAATATGTTTTACATAATATCTCCCTCGACCTCCAGCCTCATTAATATGTTTTGCAGAATATATCCACCCAACCCCACATGTTTTGCATAATATCTCCCCCCACTCCCACTGCCACCCCCACCCTCATATATGAGAGTGGTGGTGGGGAGATATTATGTAAAACATAGAATCAATTTGTTTATTACAAAGTATAAAAGTAATAATGTGAGATCATCTAAAACTCTATTCTTAAAGTTAGTATAGTGAAAGATAATGTTATGTAAAACTCTATTCTTATTCATATAATTTTAATTTTTATAGTGAAAAATAACACTCACCCCTCAAACCACTATAAATTTCTTATATTCATGTTAACTGATGTAAAATAAGAAGAAGAAGAAGAAGAAGTCAATAACCTATTTTTAATAATAATAATAATAATAATAATCTATTTTTAAGGTCACGACCAAGCCACACCAAAGTGGTGTATGAGACCCCCTTGTTTGTGGGACAAGGGACCCCCTCCGCTCAACGATTTGATTGGTAAAGTCTACAAAAGTATACATACCCTACCTCCCTCTGGATTTGAACTTGTGACCTCTCAGGAGGAAACACATGTTCTTAACCATTAGGCCCACTCAAATTGCATTAATGAATATCTAATATTTTAGAATTTTCATAATTAGTAAACTATTTTAATTATTTTTAAATAATTATTTTTCTATTTTTACTTCTAACTCATACTTATCACTTCGTTTTTTATATCTTTTTATTTATTTACCTTTACCTTATATTTATCATTTTCTTATGTATTTGTTTTTCATTTATTGTTTTATCATTTATTCATTCTTGATCTCAATTTTAACTTTAACTATTAATTTTATCTTGATTAACCATTATTATTATTTTATTTTGATTAGCAAATTTTATTATTATTATTTAATTTTAATAATTGATTTATTTAACTATATTTATTTAACAATATATTGATTTCGTGCTGATTCATGTTACTAGAGACCAAAACTTAAAACACTTTTGTATTTATTTTAAATAATTCATAATATATCATTATTTTTAACATGATATTTTATTTTCTAATAATTATTATTTTTTAATCTATTTATATATTTCAAAGATTTATTCATTTCTATCTTTCGAAAACTTTGTTTATATTTTTATTTTATAAAAATGAAGTGTTTATATTCCAAACATTTTTAAACTTTGAAATAATTTATATCCAAAAACCTTATTACAATTTGCATTATTTCTATTAAGTATGTCTTTTTCTTTTTAATAATATTCCTCTTCTTAATAACATTTATGGGGATATTTTTTCAAATGATATTTATTAAATTGAACAAGAAATTGTTGGATTTGCATATTTGAATGGAGTTATTTTTCTATAATCCAAGTGCACCAGAGGTTTTTACATAAAAATATTTAAAATATTCTAATGCATTTTCTCCACATTTCCCTTATGAAAATTGATGGTGATAATGTTTAAAACATTGTACCCTACATTACTAATTAAATTTTGATTATTTAAATTTATGACTACATTGGTTGTAAGATTACTATTTATTATTATTAATATTATTGGTTATTAAGATGAAAATGTCAATAACACTAACACTAAAAAATATTCATTTCCTTCCTCCAAATGAAACATAGATTTCATGCATTATTCCTTATTCAACTAAGGACAAGGAAGACTAAGGCTGTGCTATTGTCTTTTATAATTGGTCTTAATTCTCGACTTTATATATATGTGTGTGTGATTTCTCTATTCCAAATTGAAACTACCATATTTTAGATGTCTTACTAGACAATTCATACACCCCAATATAAATTTTCTTCTTTCATTATACTACTACAAAGCTCATTGTAAAGGTTGTGGATGGATGAAAGGATGATTAAAGGCTTAAGGGGTGGGGTGAGGTGGGGGCGGAGGTGGAGGTGGCAAGTGGTTAATGTACACTAATTATAACATTTTTATTAAGTAAAGGTGTTTATTGTTTCCCACCCTTTTTGACATCTATATCAATCAAATTGAACAATTTTTATAAGAGGATGGATACATTGGGATTAACATGATTGGACTTGTTGTGGTCAATATTTCTCTCCTTATAAAAAAAACCATTAAAGATATGCACAAGCAATTCAAAGTTATGCAATATTTCTGTAAAACCTATAAGCTTACCATTAATATCAATAAAGCCAAGCTCATTATAATTACATCTAAGAAAATAATTTATTCTTATTTTGTAGGATGATAACACACTTGAAGATGTGCAACCTTAAAGGTACTTAGGTATCGATTTCAATTATCATTTGCAATGGAACTACAATGTTCAAAGGAGAATCATTGATTGTTGAAAACCTTGTCACAATGTTGAAAACAGATGTAAAAATACTAAACTATAAAGAAAAATGGTTTTCATCACTTTAGTTATCTCAAGTATCTTTATCATTGTAAAATTTGAATCTATTTAGAAAATTATTGAAAAAATCCAAAATCTCTTTCACTACTATATATTATAAAATAAAACATAACTGCTTTTAACAGTCATATGTCACGATTCTCAATGAAAATGTAAATATGCATCTTGAAGCCTTAATAAAACCAAATAACAAGGCCTGTAAATCAAATAGAATATATTTTAATACACATAGAACAATAATACAAGAGACGTGAGGAGTCCATACTTTAACCGACCGTAAAAGCTAATACGAGTCCATCACATTTACGTCGAGTCACGTCCTTTAGAATTAAAAAGGGTAAACAAATCACCAAATGCATCGTCGCTTTTATCTTCGATAAGGATGTTACCTTATGAATAAGAACATAAATACAAATAATAACTAGATGCAAGAAAATAAAAGTAGTAATGTATAATTTTNTGATCATCTATCAATTTTTTTTTCATTAAATTTATTAAGTTTTTTATGTTTTTGATAATGGATGGAGTGTCCACTTAAAATGTTGGACGTTTCAAAACTTCACACAATTTATATCCAAAAAATTTCGTATTTTGTAACATAATGTATAACTTATTCATGAGAAAAAAACTACAATATAAAGAAACATTCTTAAAACAATCCCAATGCTCAATAAATCGATAAAAACAATTCCACACATTTGCCATACCAAAATCAAAGTTTCTTCCCAAAAATTAACCAAAAAAACTTCTCTTCATTGGATTTCAACAAAAAGCTAACATAAAGGTTTTCTTAATAACATTTATCATATTTATAAAAAAGGAAAGGGAAGACAAAACACTTCAGTTTCCACGATTGTCAATATTCTCTACTTGACAAGAGGATGTTTACTCTTTTTCTTTTCAATGTTTTTCAAGATATATTCTCCTAGCTTTGAAAGATATCAAGAGTATCACTTTGCGAGGAGTGATGTTATCTAAAAAGTTCTTTGAAGTTACACTTTCACTCATCATTTTTTCAAAATTTTCAAGCTTTGGTAATAAATTCTTGATGAAAGTGATGGCCGTAGTAAGATTCTCCACATATATTTTTGATAACTTCCTCATCAATACATGGGAGGGAATGAATGCTCTACCTATTTATATGAATGTTGTTTTCAAGTTATTGGATACTTTATTATGTGGGAAAAACTATCTTTATTAATTTTCCTTTGTTCTTCTACTTTAGTCATGATTTTTTTTCTAGATTATTCTTTTTCATTAAGTTTTTTATTACAATTTCTACTTGTTTTTCATAATTTTTTTCTTTTCTCAAATTTTTTTTTAACAAGAATAAACATTGTTTGTATTAAATAGAAAGGGAGGGGATGTGGTCGTATCATCCAACCTTTTAATATAATAGATTATTTGGTTTAAAATGCCATCATAATATATAGTATTTGTTGTCGGTTACTCTGTATTTGGTTTATTTTCAAAATTATAAAAGTATTGTTCATTATTTAACTTGTATAAATCTTTACATATCGACCTAATAACAAAATGACTTTAAAAAACATTTGAAAACATCTAAAAATGTAAACATGTTTTTTACCATGTCTATAGCAAGAAATTTTCATTCTTGTAGCAACAAAGAATGAAATGGTAGGGGTTACCTATTTTGCTTTCTTCGAGTGCTACTCCATAGTGTCTTCTTCCATTGTTTCACTTGCAACTCAAATCCAAAAGAACCCAATGAAACTGCTAGTGAGGGAGAATGGTGCAATTCTCGAAACCTAGATGTTTGCTATAATTCCATATGAATGAATTTCTCTTACATCTCTTTAATAATTTCATCTTTCTTTATGAGATTCTCCCTATGAACTTCCTCCTCTACATCCATAAGCATTGTTTTTCTCTTGTATTTCTCCATTTTGGATTTCATGTTCTCTAGCATCCTCCTTATAAACTTCATATACTTTTTATATGGCAACTCCCATACCTTTTTTCAAACTTCCATGTTTTTCATTGCCTGAGCCACTATTTATTGACTATCATCACAAAGCATTTGATACTGTTGAAATAATTCAAGAAAGTTATCCAAAGGGATGACTATTAGAATGTCAAACAAAAATATGGATACCTTACCTTTTCTATTAATAGAGTGCCCAAAGATGCAGATCAACCAACCATTGCAATACCCTCTTCTGAGACAAGATAACTTCGATATCAATGCCCAAACTAGAATATTTTGAATTGCTTCAAAGAAATGATACAAACTAGCCCAACTCCCAAAGGTCATGGCCAAATATTGGAATGAAATGAAAGGGAAAATACTATCAAGTTATTCCCACAACACAAATGTAGTGTTGTTAGGGTAAACGTATACCAATTCACATGGAGAAAGGAAGAATAACTAGAGAAGAAACATGCCAAATAGGCATTTGCTCCAAACCCACTTGATGAAAGACACCAATGCACCATGATAGGGGATACAAACTTAGGATGGATTAGAAAATAAGTTCCCCCCGCCCCCCCCCGCCCCCACAAACACACCATTTTCTAGCAATTTACCAAAAGGGAGGGGACGAGCTAAATTTGCTTGAGCATCAACTTGATGATTGAGTTCAAAAAATGCATGGAAGAATACCACTTCTCGAAACCACTTTACCAGCGTATGAATTCGAATGATAAGTCTTCAAACATTAGGTTCATTGAGCAGAGATGTTTTCACCATATGATGATCAACAACCCCCCATGATAAGAAATTGATCAATGCCTTTGTTTTTCATGATCGAGACCCCTTTCCAAAGGGATAATTCCTTTGCGTGATTATTTATAGTGTTTTCAATTCCCCAAGCATAAGTAAGTTATTATTTTCCTTAAGGGCCAATTATCAGCCCCCACACCCACCACCCCTCTCTTTTCTCAATTTGTTAGCCTCTACATTCAATTTGGATTTTTTATTAGTTTATTATTTCTTTCTTACCTATATTTTATCTTTCTCTTAGCTTCAACATCAACTTTGCTTTAGCCTCGAATTATTTTTTCTTTGCTTGCTCCTTTTTAGCAACCATATCTTTGTACCTGGATTTGAAGTGATAAATAATTACATCGAATGCATTCTTTTAAGGGAGGGTTCTCTCCAAGCCTTTCATCATCTTTCCAGAGCCATGTGGATGTTGACAAGTGCTATTTTGGTTTGTATTCTATCCTGGAATCTGCCATGTGTTAGACCTATACTCCACCTATTGATCCTGTCACCACCTTGCATCCCCTCCTCCTCTTAGCAAACCTTGTGTCCCTGTTAATCGTTTCCTACAGTACACCAAATTTATCTGGTACAACAAGATAATTGAATGAAGGATTTCAATTCTAGAATAGTGTTAGAATCTAGACCTATTCTTAGAAGAAATATGGGAGGTCGGTTGGTCGAGTTACGGAACCTGAGGCACATGCAATGTTTGTGTTGGCTGATTCTAATGGGCTTGGCAAGGTCTTATGCGGACTGATATCTCAAGACAACAACCATTTTTGTCGATGAAAACCATACAATCCCATATTTATTGCTAACTATGTTCACACTGGTTTAATTATACTCTAAGAATTGGTATAATGGAGAAGGAGTTGTGTTTGGCATGCAGGGTATTGCATGAGAAATACCATGGAAAGGGGATGTCTCATAATACCTTCTTCTTCATTGTCATGATCTATATATTTTTCTATTTTGTATTCCCTAGTTATCTATTGTCAACCATGTCCAACGCATCATGGGTGTGTTGGATTTGGCCTCTCTTTGTCACAACATAACATATTGGCCCTGGCTTGAATGGCCTTGGACTAGGGGACTTTGGTTTCAATTAGAGCACCATCACAACCCTCTTGTTTGACTCTCTTATTTCTCCATTCTTTTCCATTATGAAAGTCTTGGTTGGTTATCTCCTCATAGTATATTTTGTTGTCCCTCTTTCTTATTGGGGCACTAACATATACAATACAAAGACTTTTCCTATTTTCATCTTGGATTTGTATACTGCCCAAGGTCAAAATATAATATTTCATAGATTGTGAACAATAAATTTGAGTTGGATCTTGCTGCTTATAATAAGAATGGTCAAATACAACTTTGTTTTTTTCTCCAACTCATGGGTTTGGATTTGCAACCATTGCTTCTACCACTATCGATGTCTTTCTGTTCTACAGGAAGTAAGTTCCACTTCTTATGTTGATTTGATTTCCATTACTTCCTTTTTGCAAGGCCATCAATTATGGATGTAAGTTTAAATGGTTTGACATGCTTTGTTATGGTGCAGGAAGATATGGGTGCATGCAATGGCATCATCTAAAAACAATCGGCCTTATATTCATACTAAATTGATGTGCAAGTACCTATATATCCCATAATGGTGGCTGCACTTTGTGGGTTTTACAAGGAAGAGGTGCAGTTACCACGGTGGGGCTTACTCTTTGCTTGTGCTCTCGTTTCAATTTTCACTCTTCCCATAAGTATCATTGATGATACTACTAAACGATTTTCAGTTTGGTAGAGATGATATTTTATGGATTATTTTGGAGTACGAATTCTGGTCACTTTTCATTTTTTTTAATTATAGAATATTGCCAATGTCTATGGTTACATGATATATCCTTCATGGAAAGACTATTTCCAATGTCCATGGTTACATGAGTATGAGCCAGACATTTTCTTTCTTGTCAGAATCAAGCTCGACCATTACATGAAAATCCCACCTCAGTCCATGTTCTATGTTCCTTGTATAGGTATGTTATGCTATAATTCAAAATACTCTCTCTCTCTCTCTCTCTCTATGTCTCTTTCTCTCTCTCACACACACACTTATGGCTGGTCCAACTTATGAACATGAGCATCAATTTTGTTTTTGTTTCTCTACTATTCTAATATCATTTTAACACTCCATTGGAAAATGTCAAGATGGTAATTTCATATTGAAGCTCAGGTTAATGTGTGGATACAATATATATGGAGAGATGATATATGATTGAAGGTGGATAACAACACATTAATAGTATACAATAGACAAAGGATGTCCATTTTGTTTTCACGAGAAAGGAAATTAGTGTTAAGTAATATTGTTTGATTGTGGGAAACTATAAAATTATAAAATGAGAAACAATTAACATTTAACCAAATTAGATGTTATTTTATCTTCACTAGACGGAACAAATTGCTCATAAAAACCGAATTTTTATTGAACATATATACAATAAAAAGTTTATTTTTTCAAGAATTTATTATTTGTGTGTGAAAAGAACTGGTGTTCGATTTTGACAGTATGCAATTTATAAATTTGAACACATTATTCAACATTTTGGTGAATTGATAAAATTATTGTTTTCTTTAACTTTAATCTATCTTTGCTATTACCTGAAACCTCCCAAATATACCAAGAGACATATTAAAAATTCTTAGTTAAAAACATAGTATTCAATTTTTGAAAAAAAGTTGAACTAACTTCCATAGGCAATCTAACATTTACTTAACATTTACAAATTGTTGTTTACATCATGTTAGTGGTGACCGACATTAACAACTTGAATTCATTTCGGCGTTTCCTTAAACCCACTTCGAGGTTATGCTAGTGTTCCTAGGCGATAGACTGGTGCACTTGTCTAGTGGTTCTGTTGATATCCCAAACGTTACAAATTATAACAGATTCTCAGTTAAAGCGTGGAGCTTCACCTTTGGTTAAATGATTTAGTTACAAATGATTTTTTAAACTTTACAATGTATTAACAATGCAAAGGATCCTATTTAGTTCGAAAGGTCATTCTATGAATCTACACTTATGAAATAGTTGTGTAAGTACGATGGCGCCCTAAAAATATAGGGTAACGAGTTGTGAATTAAATTTACACTCGTGGATGCGTTTTGGTCACTTCATGCCTTAAATAGCAATTAAAGGTTCAAGATATATCATGGTTGAACAACTTTTGAATGAGAATTGAGATATGACCCAATTTTGGATTGAGGCATAAACTGGTGTAAACATTAAAATAAAAAATTAAAATCCAATATAGGTGATGGTGAGACTTATGAATTGGTGTAACATTAAAATTAAAAATAAAATTTAATATAGGTGATGGTCAGACTTGGTTTTTGAATTGGATATAAAATTCAAATGTTAGTAGGTAGAATAGGTTTGACCAAAATATTGAGGAAATAAATATTTTGAAATGTATAAAATAGTTCGATCAAAAGATTGGGGTCAACTTAGAAATCAACGAGGAGAAAATTGAGCAAGGAACAAATAAAAAGAAAAAGTCCCAACCTATAAATTAACTTGATTAAAAAAACAAGAACAATAGGGAAAATTGAATGGATAAAAGGCCCTGATCAAGGATCAATTTGAAAATCCGTAAAGTGAAAGATCAGGAAGTAAAACAAAGGCAAAGGGTAGACAACTTCAAAGATTGGGACTACACGTAGAATAAGGAATAAGGTTCGAAAGATAAAAGGGTCCCGATTAGAAATTGGGACTTAAATTAGAATAAGGAAGAAACAAAGTTAAAATGAGAAAAAGAAGTTTGATTAAGAAATTAGACCCAATTTGAAGATCGACCCTACAATGCTGGTTTTAAACCTTTGAAGTGAAACATTGCATACAAATTATTAAGAAGAGTATAAATAATAACAATGGCATACACACAATACACATATATTTACCATGGAAACTCTTAACCAGGAAAACTAGCAAAACTTAGAGCCACACCTCTATATTCTTCATTGTATTAAATTGACTATACATAATATAATATTTAGTTTTTCTGTAGCATCCAAAAACCTAATATGTTAACCTAAATTATAAAATAACCATAATCCCTTAACCATGATCAGATTAAAATGGGTCAAAAAACCATTGGCCAAAAAAATAGGCCAAAAATGGACCAAAAACAACCCGTTTTTTAGAGGGGGGATGGCATGGTTGACCCCCCTTAGTGCTTGGAGATAACCATGCAAAGAATATAACACATTCCCAAGATTCTCACACTTGTTGTCTCATTTACAAATAAGGGGTCTAAGTTTTATAAGATCAACAATTCAAGGTAGCAATGTCCATTGCTTCTCTACAGCAAGAGAACTTCTTAGTACCGACAAATTTTGTCAATGAGTCCTCAACATTCTTCAAAGTGTCAACCTTCACCAACAACACTTTCTTGTCTTCAACCATGTCTCTCACAAAGTGGTACTGAACATCAATATGATTCATTTTAGAATGATAAGCAGGGTTCTTTGTCAGAAAGATTTCACTTTGACTATCACAACCTATCCTTACAACTTGTTGTACAAACCTAATACATGAACACAATCTTGTAACCATATAATTTCCTTTCTTGCATGGGTTGTTGCCATGTATTTAGCTTATGTAGTTCAGAGTGCAACTATAGTCTGTCTCTAACTCATCCAACTATATTCTCCTCCAAATAGGTTAAACACATAACCACTTGTAAGTCCTCTATGATCTAGATTTCCAACCTAGTCTATGTCAACAAAGCCATGTACATCTAACATTCTATTTGGTTCAGGTTTTCCTTGGCAACAAATTGTATAATCTGTAGTGCCACACAAATACATGAAAATCCTCTTTGCAGATATCTAATGCTCCTTCCCTAGTTTTGACATATACCTGATCAAAACTCCCACTGCATGGACAATATCCGATCTAGTATAGACCATTGCATACATCAAACTGCCAACAACGCTAGCGTACGAAACACATGACATGCCCACTTCCTCTTCTTGTGTTATGGAACACTTATCTGTAGATAATTTTACACCTACAAGAATAGGGACTTTGACCAATTTACATTCTTGCATATTAAACCTTTGTAATATTGTCTCAACATATTTCCTCTTATTGAACCAGAGTTTCATGTTTGCCTAATCTCTTTTAATTCNATCTTTATAATACCTTAATTTTCTTTTTTCCTCTAACTCTTTATCACACCACATTTTTTCCTTAAATTTTGATTTGATGTTTTTTTAATAGTATCTTTATTCTGCAAAATGGTTTCTTCCATGATTCCCCAATAGTTTAGCCAAGACTGGGCGACTTTATGCCATCCTCGCTTGAGTCGATGGTGGTTATGACTTGATTTGGAAGCAAGTTTAGGTAGCCTCTTGTCTTCCATGTTTTTTAATTTGTTCTTATACATTAGGTATCTAGTCATAACCATGCTCTCAATGGGGGAGAGGCTTGTTTCTACGAGGAGGATGGGATAGGGCGTATTTCCTTTAATTTTGAGATTATAGGTTATAACATTCTTTTGTATTTGCTCTATCTTTCTCCAGGATTCACGGGAGATACTACAACTCCAGACTTCACATCCATAAAGAATAAGATGTGTAACAAGAGTCTCAAAGAGGAGTTTTTTCTTATCCCAACTCCAAAGTTCAGCTGATTTACAATTGTTTTCAAGCCCATAATAATAATCTAATTTTGAGGTCGTGGACAAGCTAGACACAAAATTGGTGTATGAAATCCCCTTTGTTTGTGAGACAAGAGACCCCTTTACACAACAATTTGACTACTAAAATCTACAAAAAAAAAAATATACACATCCTACCTATTTAAATATGTAATACAATTAATTAATTTTAAAAAACATGTAACACTAATAATAATATATAATCCATGTCATGTGAGGTGTGCATATTCTATGGTGACAAGAAGTCCTTGCTTTCACCGACCGACAAATCTAATCCCATGCCTTCACATTTATGTGAAGTCATGTCCTTTCTCCTTTAAACGAACTTTCCACATGTACTCCCAATTCTTTGAAGTCACATCTCTTACCATTAAATTGGATGTTATGCCGTGTGTTGACTGTTATCTATCCCACCACTTAGATCCACGTGTCATAAAAAATTAACGTGTCATAAAAAAATCCATACTTTCACTGACCAACATTTATGTCAAGTCAGGTCCTTTCTCCTTTAAACTCACTTTCCACGTGCACTCCCAATTCTTTGAAGCCACATCTCTTGCAATTAAATTGGATGATATGCCGTGTGTTGACTATTATCCTTACTTCCACGTGTCATCAAGACAGAGATTCCATTGAGCACGATCTACCCACTCAAAACACACGGATTACACATGAAACTTATAATCTGCATAAACAATAAAAAATTCAACACTTACATTCAAACGGGGTTGTTGTATAAACGTGTTAACTTAATTAAATAGAAAAATCAAAGTTGGAGGAAGAAATGGAAGCACTTCTACATGTTTGTTTGTAGCATTAGAATTAAAGTTTTTTTAAAGATGACTTTTTTTTCATTGGAGTTTTAAGTTTAAAAAAAGTTTTTAATAGCAAAATGCCCCTTCTCAATAGCATCTATCTTTATTTGTTAAAAAAAAGGAGAGGCAAAACACTTCATTCCCTTCATTGCTGGTATTTTCTATTTGATAAAAGAGGATGCTTGTTCTTTTTCTTTTCTATATATTTTCAATATATATTTTTCAAGCTTTAAAATATTTATTAAGATTGAAAATATATATTTTTCAAGCTTTAAAATATTTATTAAGATTGTAGATTTGAAAGAAATGAAGTTGTTTAAGAAGTGTTTTATAAGAAGTAATACTTAGAATTATCAATTTTTTCAAAATTTCCGAGCTTGAGCAATTAAACATGATGCCCTTAGTAGGATCCTCCATAAATTTATTGATAACTCCCTCATCAATATGGAAGGGTGGAAGGGGACAAATGCTCTGCCTATTTATATGAATGTTGTTTTCAAGTTTCTTGGATATTTCATTTTGTGGGAAGAATCTATCTTTTAATTTTTCTTCTATTCTCCTACGTTCTTCTGCTTTAGCTAAAACTTTTTTTCTAGATTCTTCTTCTTTAAGTCTTTTTGCTTTATTTTTCGTTTGTTTTCAAGATTTTTTCTCTTTTCTTAATTTGTTAGCCTTTGCATCCAATTTGCCTTTTTCATCATTATCTAGTTTATTTCTTGCTTTTTCTTTCTCTTTCTCTTTAATTGCAACTTCTTTCTTTCTCTTAACTTCAACATCAATGTTTGGTTTAAACTCAACTTCTATTTTCTTTGCTTGCTATTTTTTAACGACAATATATATGTACATGGGTTTGAAATGGAAGACAATAATCCTAGATGGCATACTAGTGTGCTTTTCTGGTGGTTATGCTAATATTTTGAATGTTATTAATGATAAAAAGTTCTCAACCAATGCATAAAACTTTGTAGTTTGTGAAATGATTTAGTTCAAAATGAAATTTTAAACTATACAATGTAGTAACCATGCAAAGACTTCTATTTAGTCTAAAAGGCCATTCTACGAATCTACATTTATGACCAAAATTTTCAAAGAGATGTGTAAGTACAATGGTGGTGTCAAACAATATAGGGTGATGAGCCATTAATTAAATTTGTACTCTTGGATGCTTTAATGGTCACTCATGCTTTAAAGACAAATTAAAGGTTCATGATAAAATTATATTAGGGTTGAGCATCTCTCGAATGAGGATTGAGAGATGACCCAATTTTGAATCAAGGCACGTTGATTTATGAATTGGTCTAATCATTTGAATTAAAAATTGAAACCCAATATAAGTGAGGGTCCAATCAAGGGACTGGGTTTGATTTTTTAGTCGGATGTAAAATTCAAATTGTAATAGGTAGAATAGGGCTGGTTAAAAGATCAAGGAAATTAACTTTTTTAACTATATAAAACAACTTGATCAACATACTAGGGTCGATTTGGAAATCAACGAGGAGAAAATTAAGCAGGGGAACAAATAAAAAGAAAAGCACCCAACTTACAAATTAAGTTTGATTAAAATCAAGAGTAATGAGGAAATTCAAATCAACAAAAGGCTCTGATTAAAATATTAGGCTTGATGAAGGGACCGACTTTATTAGGGACCTAACCTCCCTAACCCCTCACATAGGTAGAATAATATATTTTCCATGCAATAAAGACCAATATTAATAAGGCTTAGTAATAAGGAATAATAAGTCAAATGTAAAAAATCTAATAGAAGCTTCCGCTTCTAGAAGATCTTCCTCTAGATTGTTCTTTTGATAGATAGATTTAGTATAAATAGGAGTCAAGGGTATGAGATGTCTTGTCTTGGGAATTATTGTAATAGAGCTCTACTTTGCTAGAGGTTTCCCCCTCGAAGAGGCAAGTGCACATTGTTTCCTATTGATAAAGGTATTATTATACTGCCTCCGGCAGTATATAGCGATGGATCGCGTTTGACTATATATTAATTTACTTTGACTTTAAAAATATTTCTAAAAAACCTAAAGTTAAACATAAAAAATTTAATTTTTTATTTTTCGATATATAAAATTTTGTAGTTTTCTAACTTTTCATTGGTTAATAAGTTTAGAGTGTTATTGGAACCTTCACATGGTTCGAGATTTCAATTTAATTGATTAGACACTTCACATTAAAATAATCCCACATACGATCTCGCATATCTACGACACCCGAACAACCAGTTGAATCCGTGTTAGTTGGCTCTGAATCTCGATCTCGATCAGTCTCTGCCTGTGCCTATGCTGATGTCGGTGGACCTGAAACCGAGCGAGAGGACGCCTTTTCCTTAACAACGGGTGAAGCTGCTTATTCTAAAACTGCTGACCCACCAAAGTAAACTGCCTATGCTTCTGGTTTTCCAACTGGATATGAATATGTGATAATTGCAGATAAAGGGCCCGGGCCGTTAACTGACCGAAAGTAACCTAAGGCTGACGATATGGCATTATTGAGGCGTTCAAAATTAGCTGGCTATGCGACGACCATGTCCTTTGTCCTCTCCATATACCGCGAATTGCATGTCGACACCCGTTGTCTTTATTGTAAACAAAATTATGTATTTTTAAGTTGTTGGTAAGGAGGCAGTATTATGCAGCTTTGCTGCTCTTGTTTTGTTGTTGTAGTTTCATCTATTATGTTGTTCCATTGTTATTCTCTACAATATTTTTGTTTTCAACTATTATAATATATATGGTACCTTACAAGTGGTATCAAACCACTTTCATTGGCAGAAAATTGCGGGTTATTTTTTTCCAGGGTAGAGACGCATTTCAATGTCTTAAAGCTACAAAGATCTATCGTTCAACGCATAAATCCACAGTCGGACAATCATACATGTGGAAAATACAACTGGTACTTAAGCCAACATTGTTGGCCACCCTTGTAACCCTTGTTGGTACCCCTTCGAGTGGCAATGCATAAGACAACACTTGTAAACGGATCGACCTAGATTCTTGAAGCCCTCCGTAGATAAACTGATCGACCACTTGATTGCTATAGTGCCACCGAGAAAAACACTCAAGAAGATACTCTCTAGTACATGGGTATTCGGGTAGTACGGCTAAGGGAACGGTCTAACCTCCCTAGTTGGTGCCCTGAGATATTGGGCTGAGTACTACTGTTGGACCCCCCACATATATCAGAGACCTATAGCACAAGGAAAACCCTTGTCTGTAGAAAACCTAAATACCTTAACCCTTGGGACAGAAACAAAAAACATAACACACAAGATCTATTTTCGCGCAACTTCACCCCCTGCATTCTGGTTGTGAAATTACTAAACATTTTTTCCTATTAAGAAATTGGTCCTTTGAACACTGCGATATTATTCAGATCGGATTATTATTCAGATTGCACAATTATTTCAACCCTATCTCATTGGATTCCTCTCTTCTCCCTGATCGCAGTCATACCTATCATTTTTTAGAAAAAAAAATTTCGTGGACTCGACCCCCTTTTGACCCCCTTATTTGGGACTTACCCCATAGGATTCCCCTCATCGCCCTGATCATTGTGATACCCTTCACCCATAACTCATTTTCTGTGTGGTCCCACCCATCCCTTTTACCCCTTCATCATGGCCCACACCCGTAGCCAAGACCTTGAAGCATGCCTCAATTCCTTGACCTCTAATTTCGCAACGACCCAATAGGAAGTGTTGCATCTCAGTGCCAATATTACCACCATCCATAAAAACATGCATTCCACCATAGACACCAAAATGGAAACCTTGAAACAAGACCTCTCTACCCAGCTTGAATCCTTCGTTGGCCAAATCTGCGCCAAGCTAAATATCATTGGAGACCTTACCTCATCTAACCCACCTTTGCACCTTGAAGGTGAAACTTCATCCAATGCCCAAAATTTTCATCCCCCTCACTTTTAGTTTGACCTACGCCTTCCATGCATGGATTTGAACAAATTTGATGGCTCAGATCCCATCGGCGAGGTAACTCAAATGGAATATTATTTCTCTTTGCACAACATTACACATGAGTTGGCCAAACTCCAGTGTGATATTCTCCATCTAGATCAAGAACGTTGGCAATGGAGAAAAAATGCCCGCCAAGGGTATGTGTCTTGGACATAATTTGTTGCAAAGCTTTATGAACGCTTTGACACTGACACCCACCATTTAGGATGTTTAACAAACTTGAAACAATCTAGCACAATGGAAGACTCTATAGTTTCTTTTGAGCAATTAGATTTCCGCACGGAGTGCATGTTTGATGTTTTTTTTCTTCGGAGAATTATTTATCAATGGCCTCAAAGATGAGATTCATGCCCACATCCATATGGATTTCCCCCAAAGTTGAGTGGAAGCTACTAAAAGAGATAAGGAAGCACACCAAGTTGTCTCTTCTCAAACCTGAAAACCCTCCTTTATTCTTCTCCCTAAACCAATAACTCCCACTCTTCCTTCCACTCCACTAAAGATCCAAAAATTCACCCAGGAAGAAATGGTTGAATGCCAACTCAAGGGCCTTTGTTATAATTGTGATGAAAAATATTTTCCTGGGCACAAGTTTAAGGAACAAGATATTTTTATGGCCATCTCTGAGGATGTTTTTGAAGAAGAGGTTGAGGCTCCCCCTGTGGCAGAGTCTGTTAGGATATGATCTTAACGCCTCTTCATGGGTCATTAGTTAGTAGGATATGTTTTCTATGTAATACATACCGACATTAGTTAATAAGGCCTAATAAATAAAGGAGAATAAGTCAATGTAAGAAGGCCTAATAGAAGCTTCCACTTATAGAAAGATCTTCCTCTAGAAGTTTCCTTAGAAGGTAGAATTGGTATAAATAAGAGTAGGAGGTATTGGATATTTTTGTCTTGGAGATTATTGTAATAGACCTCTGCTTTGCTGGAGGTTTCCCCCTCGAAGAGGCAAGTGAACATTGCTATCTCTAATAAAGGTGCTCTTTCTAGTATTGTTCTATCTATAATCTTGTTATTCCATAACTTCTTGCAAAATATTTATGTTTCACATATTTTTATTCATCTGGTATATTGCAAGTGGTATTAGAGCTCCTTCCTAGGCAGAACTTCTAGGATAATTTTTTTTCCAGGGTAGAGACGTATTCCAAAATCTTTAAGCTACATATATCTATCATTCCACTCATAAACCCGCAGTCAGGGAATCATACACACATGAACTACAAGTGGTACTTAAGTGCACATTGTTGGCCACCCTTGTAACCCATGTTGGTACCCCTTCGAGTGGTAACGCATCAAACAACACCTGTATACGAATTGGCCTAGATATCCTGAAGCCCTATGTAGATAAATCGATCGATCGCTTGACTGCTATAGTTTCACTGAGAAAAACACTCGGGAATATATACTCTAGTACCTGGGTAATCAGGTAGTATGACTAAGTGTATGGTCTAGCCTCCTTAGTTGGTGCCTTGAGCTATTGGGTCGAGTACTACTATTCGACCCCACACGTATATAAGAGAGCTATAGCACATGGAAAACCCTTTCCTGTATACACCTTGCATACCCTAACCCTTGGGAAGGAAACAACTAATCTATTATGGTGCAACTTGGCCGTTGCTAAATTTTTCACTACAGAAACACTCCCTGCCAACATTTTTTATTATTGAGAATTTGGAAATTCTTCCACTGCAGAAGTATTCAAGGCGGAGTATAACTCCGCAGGAGTTAAAAAAAAGTATGGGGCTCAACCACACCCTTATTTGTGACCTATTCCATTGGATTCCTCTCTTCATTCTGATCGCAGTGGTACCCTTCACTTTTAGTCCTTTTTTTTTCCCCGATGGCCCCAACCCTTTCCGAGACAGTATTATTTGAGACCTATCCCATTGGATTCCTCTCTTTGTCTTGATCACCTAGTTACTGATCAATTTTGTGGCCCATATTTCCATCCCAAAACCTCAACTTCTACCCAATCCTCCACCATGCCTACCACCTGCTCTCATATCCATGAAGACATGGACTCTAGTATGTCATTCCTAGAGGAGAAACTTACCACCATGCACAATGACTTCCAAGCTTCCATAACCCAAAAAATCGAGACTATGGTGCAACTCCTCAAGGGTAAGAATATTGAGCACAAACCCGCTAAGTCGCAATATTCCCAGTATGAGAATACTCAGTCATCCCACTCCCCTTGGGGTTCTACACACTCTTGGAAAAAGGTGCCCAAATTTGACATGCATAAATTTGATGGATCCAACCCAGTAGGGTGGGTGTCTAAAATGGAACAATACTTCTCTCTCCATGATATTAGGGATGATGAGACCAAACTCCATGTAGGGTTTCTATACCTGGATCAAGAATGATGGCAGTGGAATAAGAAATTTTATCCCATACTATCCACTTGGAACATGTTCACCAAAGCATTTTATGCTTGTTTTGATCGAGAATCTCATTTTTTGGGAAAGCATACTAAGTTGCACCAAACTAGATCAGTATTAGACTTCATCAAAACGTTTGAACAGTTGGATATCAGAACTAAGGGCTTATGTGATGCATTTTTCCTTGAATGTTTTATCAATGGCTTAAAGGAAGCCATAAGGGCTCATGTGAACATGCATCATCCTACTACTTGATTGCATGCATGCCAATTAACACGTAAATCAGAGACCATCCTTCAGGCTCCACCCCTGAAGGCTACATTTACCAACCGTCATCACCCCGAGGCTCACCCAACTTTGACACAAGCCTTGAAGGTCCAAAAGGTCTCTCCCGTAGAAATGGCAGAGTGTTGCAAGCAAGGACTTTGCTATTACTGTGATGAAAAGTACTTGCCGAGACATAATTTTAGGGAACACAAGTTCATCCATATTGATGCATCAACTTCCTCTTTCTATGAAGACATACCATCATATGAGACTCTTGACCCATAGGATGCTCAACCCAGTGTTCATGCAGAAGATTCCTTTGAAAACCCTATGGAACCAGAGGAACCTGTCATACCCCTTCATGCCCTCTCAGGTATTTCGGCTCCACATACATTGAATATCAAGGGATACATCAAACATAGGCTGGTTGTGGTATTTATTAATAGTGGTAGCACCCATAACTTCATTCACCGTAGGCTTGCTAAGGAGACCCATTGTTTTGTTCGCCCTGTTTCTAATTTTCAAATCCTCATTTCTAATGGTGGTACGATGAAGTGTGGGGGCCGTTGCGATAATTTCAAAATCCAAATGGGTGATTATCATCTGAAAATACTCATGTTCTCTATTGACATGGGTGGTTGTTATATTGTCTTTGGTGTGGAATGGCTTCGCACTCTGGGACCAATCACTATGGATTATCAAGAATTATATATGAGCTTCCACTAAGAGGCTCACACCTATACCCTCCGAGGTCTCCAAGAGGGCTCCCATGAAATCATCATCTCTAACAGGATGGAAAAAATGTTGAAGAAAGGTCACCATGGGGTGATTGCTCAATTTCATTCCATCCAGGTCACTGATCAGGCTTCTCTGGTAGTTTCTATTAGCCTGCAATTAATATTGGACAAGTACCCTAAGGTATTTGAGGTTCCAAAAACCTTACCTCCCTCCAGGGGTGAGAATTATCATAGCATCCCTCTCCTTCCTAGCAGTCAACGCCCCAATGTATGTCCCTACGGTACCGATTTGCTAAAAAAAATGAAATAGAAAAGATGGTACATGAATTACTAGAGATGGGGGTAATTCTCCCTAGTACCATCCCATACTCTTCCCCCGTGGTGATGGTCTTAAAAAAAGAAGGTACTTGGTGCACGTGTCCCGAATTTCATGCCTTGAATAAACTGATTATCAAAGATAAGTTTCCCATTCCTGTCATTGATGATCTGTTGGATGAACTCCATGGTGCTTGTGTCTTCACCAAATTAGACCTTCGTTTCGGCTATCACCAAATCTAGATGAAGGAGGAAGATATTTCAAAGACTACTTTTAGAACTCATGAAGGACATTATGAATTCTTGGTCATGCCTTTTGGCCTTTGCAATACCCCATCCACCTTCCAAAGTCTCATGAATAAAATATTGAAACCTTTCCTTCAAAATTTTGTCCTGGTTTTCTTTGATGACATTCTCATTTACATGTTCACTTGGGATAACCACCTTCTCCATGTGGACAAAGTCCTTCACTTGCTCCAAGACCACCAATTGTTTTTCAAAAATCCCAAATGTTCCTTTGGAGCTAGCAAAGTGGAATACTTGGGATACATTGTGTCTAGAGAAGGGGTAAAAGTGGACCCCAAAAAGATACAAGCTATGCAAGAGTGGCCACAAACCACAACCTTAAAACACCTAAGAGGTTTCCTAGGTCTCACAGGATATTACAAGAAGTTTGTACTCCATTATGGAAAAATTGCTAAGCCCTTGAATGAACTTATGAATAAAAATTCATTTCATTGGACACCTATTTCTGAACATGTCTTCACGGATTTAAAGTGATCCATGTGCACTACTCATTTCCTAGTAGCTCATGACTTCAACAAAACCTTTGTGGTAGAATTAAATACTTCTGACACTAGCATAGACACAGTGCTCACACAAGATGGTCGACCACTGGGCTTTACTAGCCAAGCATTGAGTGGACACAATTTGGGAAGATCTACGCATGAAAAAGAAATGATGGTCGTTCTTCATGCAATGCACACCTGAAGACCATATCTTTTGGGTCGTCATTTTCAGATCAAAACAAATCACCATAGTCTGAAGTGTTTTTTGGAGCGGCGGTTATCCTCCCCAGAACAAAACAAGTGGCTGACCAAAATGTTGGGTTATGATTATGAAATAATATATAAAAGGGGAAAATACAATATAGTAGTTGATGCATTGTCATGACGACATGAGGAGGAAGACTCCCTCTTTTCCTTATCCTTACCAGTCCCTGATTGGATTGAAGAAGTAAGACAAGAGTGGCTAACACACCCGACTATGTCCAGTTTAATTCAGTGCCTTAAGGAGGACCCTAATCATCCCATCAGGTACACTTAGAAAGAAAATATTCTAAGATATAAATATCGCCCTCTTCAACACTCAATAAAAGTCTCTTAAATGAGTTACGCTCATTAGATATTGTGGGTCACTCGAGCTTCCAAAAGACCTATGCCCGTGCTTGTAATTCTTTTTTCTGGGTAGGCATGAAGAAGGATATCCTTCAATTTGTCATTGAATGCGAGGTGTGCTAGCGTAATAAAGGGGAAACCATCAAGCCTGCATGAGCTCTCCAACCCCTACCCATTCTATCTTCTATGTGGACAGACATATCCATGGACTTTATAGTGGGATTACCGAAAGTTGGGAACAAGTCTATCATCATGGTGGTGGTTGATCGCCTCTCCAAGTATGCTCATTTTTGTGCATTACCCCATCCTTTCACACTAGCACTAGTAGCACAAGTTTTCCTGGACCATATTTCAAGTTACATGGCATGCCCACCTCTATTGTATCTGATCGTGACCCAACTTTCACTAGCACATTTTGGAAAGAGCTGTTTTAATTGCAGGGCACCCAATTGAACATGAGAACCTCCTATGATTCCTAGTCTGTCAGATCAATGAAAGTGGTCAACAAATGTTTGGAAACCTACTTGAGGTGTTTTTCTTCAGACAAACAACACCAGTGGGTGCAATGGCTTCCCTTGAAAAAATGGTGGTACAATACTTCATATCATACAACCATTAAAATGACCCCATATGAAGCAGTGTATGGCCAATGACCACCTACAGTCACTACCTATCTTCCAGGCACATCAAAGCTCCAATATATTGATACACCGTTTCAAGGTCGACTAGCCACCCTAGCGGCTCTAAAGGATAACCTCCACATGGCCCAAAATCACATTAAGCAACAAGCAGACCAACATCGTTCAGAAAGGAGTTTTTAGGAAGGCGATCAGGTGTTTCTCCAACTCCAACCTTACAAAAAAACATCTCTCAAATATTAGGGACATCACAAGTTGGCCCCCAAGTTTTATGGGCCCTACCATATCATCAAGCGTATTGGCTTAGTGGAATACAGTTTGGCACTTTCAGCCACTTCCAAAATCTATTCGGTATTTCGTGTTTACTATTTGAAGAAAGTGGTGGGACAAAACTATAGGGTCCAAACTATCCTTCTAGAATTAGATGAAGGAGGTTCCTTTTGGCTCCAACTAGAAGAAATCCTCAATACATGTGAACCTCAATTGCATAGCTGAATTATCAAGGAAGTGTTGATCAAGTGGAAAGACACAACAACAGAGGATGCGACTTGGGAACTATCGACCATACTCCAATAGTTTTCTCATCTTCAACCTTAAGGACAAGGATGCTTTTGAAGGGGGAGGGCATGTTAGGATCCGATCCTAACCCCTCTTCATGGGTCATTAGTTAGTATGATATGTTTTCTATGTAATAAAGGCCGACATTAGTTAATAAGGCCTAATAAATAAAGGAGAATAAGTCAATGTAAGAAGACCTAATAAAAGCTTCCGCTTCTAGAAAGACTTCATCCAGAAGTTTCCTTAGAAGGTAGAATTGGTATAAATAAGAGTAGGAGGTATTGGATATTTTTGTCTTGGATATTATTGTAATAGAGCTCTGCTCTGCTGGAGGTTTTCCCCTCGAAGAGGCAAGTGAACATTTCTATCTTTAATAAAGGTGCTCTTTTTGGTGTTATTCTGGTATTTTTCTAGCTATAATCTTGTTGTTCCATAAATTCTTGCTAAATATTATTGTTCTACATATTATTATTCATCTGGAATATTGCAGAGTCACCTGAACCCACTGACCTGTCTCCATCCTCAGACCCCCCAGAAGTTGAACTTGTCATTGTCCTGAATGCTCTCACTGGTTTCTATGCTCCCCAAACCCTCAATCTCATTGGTTACATTATGCATAAGAAGGTCATCATCCTCATTGACAGTGGAAACACCCATAATTTTATTCATCGACACATTGCCCAAGAAACAAATTACTGTATCCAAGCAATCAACAACTTTCAAATCACGAATGCCAGTGGCAGGTCCATGAAATGTGGGGGGCGTTGTGAAAATATGCGTCTCCAAATTGGTCAGTACCACATGAAATATCATATGTTTGCTATCGACATGGGTGGTTGTGACATTGTACTGGGGGCCAAATGGTTAAGGATTCTAGTCCCCATTCTCATGGATTTTAATGAATTAACCATGCAATTTAACCAGGAGGGTCAATAGAATAAGTTCCAATGAATCATTTAAGGTTCCCCTGAGATCATCAGTTCCCATCGCCTGGAAAATATCCTCAAAAAAGTTCATTCCAAAATTATTTCACAATTCCATTCCATTCAAGCCAATGAGACACTCTCTTTTCCTCCTGACCTCCAATCCATCCTCTCCAAACATCAAGTTTTTTTTTCCACTCCCAAGGGACTTCCTCCTTCCCATTATGTTCATGATCATTCCATTCCCCTCGTACTCGACAACCTTCCTCCCAATGTTCATCCCTATTGTCATCCCTTTTCCTAGAAAAATGAAATTGAGAAAATTGTTCAAGAATTGCTCGCTACATGCGTTATCCGTCCTAGTACTAGCTCTTGTTCTTTTCCTGTGGTCATGGTACTTAAGAAAGAAGTCTCTTGACGCATGTGTCCTAACTTTCACGCCCTCAACAAACTCAGAATCAAATACAAATTTCCCATTCCCGTCATTGATGATCTATTGGATGAATTAAGTGGTGCCCAGTTCTTTAATAAACTTGATCTTCGTTATGGATACCACAAGATACATATGAACAAGGAAACCATTCCCAAGACCACATTTTGAACTCATGAGGGCCACTATGAGTTCTTGGTCATGCCCTTTGGCTTTTGTAATGCTCCCTCCACTTTCCAAAGCCTCATGAATCATGTCTTTCCTTCTTTTCTCCATCATTTTGCATTAGTTTTCTTTGATGATATTCTCATCTATAGCAAAACTTGGACATACCATCTTGCTCTTGTGGATCTAGTTCTTCAACTACTCTCTCATCATCAAATTTTCCTCAAACAATCTAAATGTGATTTTGGAGCCTTGAAAGTCGAGTACTTGGTTCATATTGTTTGCAAGGAGGGTGTCAGGTTCGATCCTAAGAAGATTGAAGCTATGCAGGATTGGCCTCACCCTAAGACTCTCAAAAGCTTATGCAATTTTCTGGGTTTAACATAATATTATCGCAATTTTTTTAAGAATTATGGAAATATTGCGACGCCTTTCACTGCTCTCCTTAAAAATAATTCTTTAACTTGGACTCCAGTAGTTGATCATTCCTTTCAAGCCTTGAAGGTGGCTATGTGCACCACTCCGGTCTTGGCCCTTCCTGACTTCAAAAATACCTTTGTCCTGGAATGTGATGCTTCTTGGAGAGGAATTGGAGCAATCCTTATGCAATATGGCCAACCTTTGGTCTTTACTAGCAAACAATTGTCAAAGGGACATTTGGGCTAATCAATCTATGAAAAGGAAATGTTGGCTATTATGCATGCATTGGATCTTTGACGCCTTTATCTATTGGGACAATGCTTCCAAATTAAGACAAATCATCAGAGCCTCAAGTATTTTATGGAGCAACGTATTTCATCCTCAGAGTAAAAAAATGGGTGACTAAGCTCTTTGGATATGATTATGAAATCATTTACAAGAAAGGAAAAGACAATGTGGTTGTTGATTCTCTTTCAAGAAAATATGAAGATGAAGGGTCCCTTTTTTTCCTCTCTTTCATTGTACTAGATTGGATCCAAGCTGTTCATTAGGAATGGCTGGAAGATCCCAAAATTTCGAGTCTGATCCAACAATTGCAAGCCAATTCTATAGTTTCTATAGGGTACTCTTGGCATAATGATTATCTTCTCTACAAAGGCCATGTGTATTTAAGTAAAAAAACACAACTTAAATCCACGGTGCTTTCTGAGCTTCATGCTACACTCACAGTTGGGCACTCAGGCTTTACCAAAACCAATGATAGGGTCAAACGTTCTTTTTTTTGGGTATGGTATGAAACATGACGTTCACACTTTTGTGGTGGAATGAGATGTATGTCAATGCAACAAGGGAGAAACAGTCAAAGTCCTGAGCACACTACAACCGCTTCCGATCCCACCCACTATTTGGAGGGATATCTCTATGGATTTCATTGTTGGCTTTCCTAAATCAGACAATAAGTTAGTCATCATGGTGGTAGTTGATATTCTTTCCAAGTATGCTCATTTATGTTCTCTTCAACACCCATTCACCGCCTCCACTTTGGCTCAAATTTTCATGGATCATATCTTCAAGCTTCATGACATGCCTCGTTCTATTGTTTCTGATAGAGATCCCACTTTCACCAATAATTTTTGGCAAGAATTGTTAAGGTTATAAGGCACACAATTGCATCTCAACACTGATTATCATCCCAAAATTGATGGTCAAACTAAAGTTGTCAACAAGTGTTTGGAAACATATTTGAGGTGTGTTGCATCTGAGTGTCAAAATCAATGGGCTCAATGGTTACCCCTAGCTGAATGGTGGTACAACACTTCATACCATACAACTACTTGCATGACTCCTTTTGAAGCAATATATGGAAAAGATCCACCTTTAGTTCTATCATACATGCTCGATGTCTCGAAGGTCCAGGAGGTTGACCAAAATCTTATAGTTCGAGAGGATATTCTTTGTACCCTCAAAGAAAATTTGGTCATGGATCATAATCGAATGAAGCAATAAGAAGATCAAGGTCACTCAAAATGTCAATTTGTTGAAGGGTACCAATTGTTTCCTCGAGTGCAACCTTATAAGCATACTTCACTCAAGGCTGACCATTGTTAGAAAATGGCGCCCAAATTTTATGGTCCTTATACAGTTCTCAAGCGAGTGGGACATGTGTCTTATTAGTTAGCTTTTCCCAATCACTCTAAGCTCCATCCTATCAGTTAGATTTTCCTAGACATGTGTCCTATCGAGTTTTTTTTTTTTTTTTCTTTCGGCTAGGTTTTCATTTGAGCCTGGTGGGAGGATCTCTTGGTTTCGTTCTAGTTGGTGGAATTTTGGTCGTACATCATCTCGGTTTGGTGTGCCATCAGGGTTCTCTTTTGGTCGGGCATTGGTTTTTCGAGTTTTTTCGCAATGGTCATCTTGGTATTGCTTGTGCTCTTGGCAGTTCCTCAGGGGCCTGTGGATTTCTCAGTTTCGACAGGGTTTCTTTCATATCTGCATATTTTGGTCAACCCTCTGGTTCGTTACAACATTTTTTCTAGTTTTTTCCAGTGATGTATACAAGCTAACAGTCTGTCGTCGGGAAAAGCGAAGTTCACTTCAGTAGTTTATATCCTTGCGAGGACGGTATTTTATACAGACCTATAGAGAATGTGGCCTGATGATATTTGTAGCAGATTTTGTATAGCAAAAATTGGAAGTTTTGTTTTTCTTTAGTATATGGTGATAGCAACATAGGATGCTTCCTCATTTTGTATTTTGGAAGAGACATTAGTCTTTGGCTTAGTTTTTCTCTCTCTTGAACTCATACATGTTGGGCATGTATCTACATAATGTAAATTTCTTTTCTCCATCAGATGAAATACAATTACGTTTTTTCCTCGGAAAAAAAAAAGTAAGAGACATTGGGCATTTACACTCAAGGAACCCTCGAAGGGGAAATTCTTTTCAATCATTTCATCTCATATGTATTTTTATTGTAGAATAAGTACCTTTATATAGAATAGGTAACTATAAAAAATATTTCATATTAATATATTCAATTCAACCATCTCTATAACTATATTCAACAATATCTCCATGAAACACTCAACTTCATTTTATAAAATCCTTATCCTAACTTCTTATTATAAAAATCCCATTATAAATAAGATATTGTATGAAATATTTCTCTTTATCTTGCAAATCGTTGTCTAGGTGCTTATTTGGCTCGTGTGGATTGGATCTCTCCAGATGTCCTGGTTCAGATCATATATTTGTGACATGGGTGTTTCTTCCCTTCAACATTTTATTTCCTTGATGGTCGCCTCTGCAGTCTAATATCTTTGTCGGATTTTTTTGGTGGTAGCCATCTTGGTTTGGAGAAACGTTGACTTTCTTTCTTTGGCCGACATGGTGGTTGTTTTTGTTCTTTGTCAGGCATTGGTTTTATGGGTTTTTTCACGATGATCCTCTTGGTCTTGCTTGTTCTCTTGGAAGCTCCTCACGGGCATGTGGATTTCTCATTTTTGATAGGGTTTCTTTTAGATTTGCATACTTTGGTCAACCCTTTGGGTCATTACAACATTTTTTCTGGTTTTTTCCAGTGATGTATACAAGCTAAAAGTCTGTCATTGGGCAAAATGAGGTTCAATTCAATAGTTTATATCCTTGCGAGGATGGTATTTTATATATACCTATAGAGGATGCAACCTAATGATATTTGTAGCAAATTTTGTATAGCACAAATTGGTAGTTTTGATGTTCTTCAGTATATGGTGATAGTAACAAAGGATGCTTCCTCATTTTGTATTTTGGAAAATACATTAGTCTTTGGCTTAGTTTTTTTTCTCTCTTGAAATCATACATGTTGGGCATGTATCTACATAATGTAAATTTATTTTCTCCATCGGATGAAATAAAATTTATGCTTTTTTCCTCGGAAAAGAAAAAAAAGAAAAGGTAACAGACATTGGGAGTTTACACTCAAGGAACCCTTGAAGGGGAAATTATTTTCAGTCATTTCATCTCATATGTATTTTTATTGTATAATAGGTCCCTTTATATAGAATAGGTAACTATAAAAAATATTTCATATTGAGATATTCAACTCAACCATATCTATAACTATATTCAACAACATCTCCATTAAACACTAACTTCATTTTATAAAATCCTTATCCTAACTTCTCCTTATAAAAATCCCATTATAAATAAGATATTGTATGAAATATCTCTCTTTGTCTTGTAGATTGTTGTCTGGGTGCTCATTTTGCCCATGTGGATTGGATCTCCAAATGTCCTGGTTTGACTCAGATATTTGTGGCGTGGCTGTTTCTTCCCTTCAGTGTTTTGGTCTGATATCTTTGTTGGATTTTCTTGGCGATAGCCATTTTGGTTTGGAGAGACATTGGATTTATTTCTTCGGCCGATGTTGTGGTTGTTGTTGTTCTTTGTGAGGAACCCATTGTCTCAATCGAGTTTTTTTTTTTCTTTCGACTAGGTTTTCATCTGATCCTGGTCGACAGATTTCTTGGTTTCATTCTGGTTGGTGGCCTTTTGGTTAGACATCATCTCGGTTTGGTGTGCCATCAAGGTTCTCTTTCAGCCGAGCATTGGTTTTCCAGGTTTTTTCGCGATGGTCCTCTTGGTCTTGCTTGTGATCTTGAAATATTCTCGTGGGCCTGTGGATTTTTTAGATTCGATATGGTTTCTTTCATATCCGCATACTTTGGTCAACCCCATGGGCCGTTACAACATTTTTTCAGATTTTTTCCAATGATGTATACAAGCTAACAGTCTATTGTCGGGTAGAGTGAGGTTTACTTCAACAATTTATATCCTTCCGAGGATGGTCTTTTATGTTATATTTTCCTTATTTACAAATATTTAGTGTTAATTGTGTTCTTTTACTTCATTACCATTAACATATATATATCATGTACTGATCAATAGCATCATAAATAAGAGACAAAAATAACACAAGAGATTTATCCTGGGAAAACCCCAAATGGGGGGAAAACCCAACAACCTTTCTTAGATAGATTTTGTTCACAAAGACAGTCCAGTCAGATAAACCATAGCACAAATTCTAGCTTAATCATAAATACCACCATAGAAGCTAAAACAAAACCATACTAAGGTAGCACACCTCCTCAAGGAGTAACACACAAGAGAGAGATACCAAAAGATTGAACAAGAAAGAATTGCATCACTGCATCTACTACGTCCCATTCTCCAAACTTGTGCCTTGCTTCTGGGTGGATGAGAGAGTGTGAGTGAGTGAATAAATGAGCCAAGACATCCTCTATTTATAGTCTTCCTGTCCTTCTAGCTGAGTCGACTTCTTTTCTGGAAGGTGTATTTTCATTATATTTTATTCTTCTAGGTAGACTTCTCTTCTAGGGTATTTCAACATCTGTCCAATGGATATCTTTCTTCTGGAATCTTCTTTGCATCTAATAAAGGTCATCTAGGATGGAAATATCCTCCCACAACTACCAAAACATCAACACTCCCTTTTAGCTACAGAGGAATCTTTCATGATGTATTCATCTAGTAGTCCATTGACTACTCTGTAATTAGCTGGTAGCACACAACTGCCAAAATTCCATCGGTAGCTTAAATCATTTTTCACATTCTTTGCATACAATAGTCTCTATGATTACATAGATATCATCTAGTGGCACACATCCACTACAATATGTCCTCGGCCATAAGCATAGTCTGCCACCTCCATGACTATGCGACAATCAACTAGTAGCACACAAATACTACAATATGCCCTCAACCATAGTCAGGATCTGTATGACTATGCAACAATTGGCTAGTAGCACAACGCTTGTTGGCACAGGGGCAGAACCAGGGTTCAACAATTCAACAACGCACCAACAAAACCCTAACTACCGGCCCTTTCGGCAACACCTACGAAGCAGATGAAGTCTCACCCGAGGTAAAGGCAGGGGGGGTTGCAAGACCCAGGTGTCTGCAACCTAGCTGGGACACAGATCTGTGATCACAATACTTAACAGAGCACTTAGAAATTAACATTAATTAGTCTTTAACCCTTATTCACATCACACGTTAAACCCTTGTTACAGAACATCGCAGTATTACTCAAAATCTAAGCATATCTGACCATTAGCACACAACATGAGAGTAGATCTAGCATTCATTCATACATAAATCACTTGAGCATCAATGGATTTAAGCAATTAAATACATAAACAATATAGCACAAAGCACATCGACGCAGGATATATGTGGTTCAGCCTAGTGTGGGGCTACATCCACCAGCTCTTCTTCTTCTTTATTAGTCTCCTTCAATCTTCTTACATGCACAGAGCCACAAAGCCAACTCCACATAGGACATGAGATCTACGCACACCTCACCAGATCCTCCTTCCCCGAGCTAGGTCCAGGCACAGATCCTTTACACAGTCTGTGCACAAAGCACTTACAAAACACTTGCACTTAGCTCTGCAATCCTTAACACATCTTCTTGCACATAGATAACATTCGCACTAAGCCATCAACCTACTAGGTATCTAGGTATCTTTCTTACATCACCTAACTACTTATACATTACAAAAGAGGCCTAACATGGGAAAAACCATGGGACGACATCCCATACCCATTACATAAACCCTAAAACCAAAAAATCTCGCAAAAAGGGTGAGATACCACGATATCCGCTTTGCCTGGGCGCTCCGTCTTTGACCAGCCTATCAAAGTCCCAAAAATGGTCAAACATGACCAACGTTTCCACAAAACTTGGTCAAGGGCCAACAAGCCCCTAAGACTCACCTGCGACTTGTACTGAGTCACTCTGATCTAGGAAACACTGCTTCAAAGGCCACAATCTTAACTTGACCTGCCTCGACTTGCTGATTTCCCAGAGCCTCCTGCTCAGAGAAATCCTGAATAACTTGCTCGATGACAGGCCCTTCCAGGCACTGTTCCACTGCTGCGACCACCTATTCTAGCTGTGATCCTTGTCCCTCAATTTATTAAAGATGTTGTAGGCTTCATCCTACATCGATTGGAGTCACTGTGTCACCTCCATCACTCTACTCATGATAGCAGTGAACTGCTGCTGAACTGCGCGCTGCTCCTGCGATCTCTTCATTTTCTCAACAACCGTAAGCTGCTTCAGTTGTGCTTGCACTGTCGATGCTTTCTTCTTCACCTCCTGGAGCTGTGCCTCCAATATCCTCAGCTCCGGGACTTTTGGAAGGCGCTCATAGGTCTGCACACTTCGATTACTTAATTGATTGCATTTTGAAGTCAATGCCTTGATTCTTTCTACTGCGCTCCTGGCAATTTCTTCCCTTTGATCTCACACTTCTTGCGGAGTGCTCAAAACTACTTGGAGTTCCAAATCTACTACTCTTGCTTGAAGCTGCTAAATGGCTTCAGTGAGCTTCCCCACTTGGATTTTAGCTGTCTCTTCTTCCATATGGGCTAGGCCCGACATAGAGCGAAGTGCTCTACTTACTGCTTCTCTAACCCCAATCTGCTCTGTGAGAAGCTGCACTTTTTCTTTCTTGAATTTCTCTCTGTCCTCTTCAAACTTCACCTGGAGGTCATCTTTCTCTTACTACGCAACCCAACGTTACTCTAGGTCTTCCTCCTTTGCTTACTTCAAGGCCTCTGTGGCTTGCTCTTTTTCTTCCTGTAGATGCCGAAGGCGAGCCTCTGTCGCATCTACTATTCTGCGTAGTTGGGTGGGATCATCCCCCAACTCTACAATTTCTAATGATGACGACACAATAGACACTATGCGGTTCGAATAGAGAGCTTGTTGTACCCCCTTTAGCTCCACCTCGATTCTGTCATACATTGTCTCCTTCTTTTCTTCATTTTGCTGCAAAATATCCTCCAAATCATATGCTACAACTGCAATGATGAGGTCAATATCATCCACTGTGAGCACGTTCTATGACTGAGGCTTATTGGCTCATGACTTCTTCCGCGTTGAGGGTTTCTTTGGAGAAACCTTCCTTTTCTTCAATGTCTCGGCCTTTGTAAGGGGATCCTTCAGCGGTGTCACTTCCATCTCTTCTTGCTTGTCTTCTTCCCCTCCCTCTTCTTGGTTTCCTTCGTCACCTCCTCCTCCTCCAGGTGAGTCAGGCGCAGTTTCCTCCGATGCGCTCTTTATCTCCTGAACTTATTCCTTCTTTTTCTTTTTTTTAGCACTGCTCGGTCCATCCCACTCAATCCTAGTGATGATAGGACTTTTGATGAGGTCGGGGTCGGAGAGTTCTGCATCTCCAATTGCTACAAGGAACTCTACAGGACATTCCTTGGTTATCTCTTCCATATTTTCCTCAGTCACTTTATAGCAAGACTGCACATCCTCCTTGTTTTCATCCCAGTGCGCGGTGATATATATGAAGTGTCGGTCTACATGGAACTTCTCGAGTGGCATGAACCTATGGAGTGTATTCGGCATCATTCGGGGGAATGACTCAATGGCCTACGTGAGTTTTAAGTAGTAAGTGTGGAAGACAATGTTCGACTGCCACTGCTTCACCATATCACTTGAATACCACAAGGTGGTGAACCTCTCGGCCAATGGTTCAGATGGCTCAACTTTAGGGAATGTCGCTCTCTCTGGCATTTCCCAAGTGACAAACGCTATGAGTATGAGTAACCAACTAAAGTGGAATTCATAACATTGGTCCTGCGCTTCGTAGAAATCCTTCTCCAACTCATTGACGAGGTATCTCACCTAGTTCATCTGCATCCCTTCAACGCACTTCCCTGCGAGGTTGACGACAAATCCCATGACTTGCGTTGGTCTATTCTTCCCGATGATCTTACCAACGATCAACTGTAAAGCTAGGCACACTGTGCCATCTTGTATGGAGGCTACCTTGTAGCCTTGATTCCCCTTTTCCACATTTCCATACGTTTTATTTATTCGTTGTGCCAGGGTGCGATCTGTAGCCTTCTCTGGATAGAACTGGTGAGGGTTTGGTCCCTACATGCTCAATCCAGTGATCATGTGGATCAACGTCGGATCCACAGTCATGCGTCTATCTAACCATAGATAACCTCCATGGTAGCACGACAAAAGGAGTTTAACGCATGCATTAACCTCCTGATGTCCGTCGAAGTGGGGTATCTTCATAACGTTAAGGATGGTGGACCTAACAATCTCCTTGATCCACTACTTGGGGACTATCTTCGGCTTCTTCCCCATCGTCTTTGTCAAGTACCTATGCGGTGCGAGCATCGCATAATTATTTCTGTCTCCCAGGTTAAATTCCTTGATCTTAAGATCAAGGATCAATCCTAGTTGCGGTCCTACTGCGCGTATCCCCTTCGGGAGGTACACATTGATGAGTGTGTACTTGAAATTTCTCGGGACGCTGTCATGGCTAACCACGCCAGCCAGAGGCAGGATGTAGTCGGGAAAGATCGACGAGATCATCTTCACGTTCGTTGGGTCATTGCGGTGCTTGCTTCTCTTCTCCGTTGCGGTTCGAGATGGCCCATATTGACTGTATAGACGTGCAGTCGAGGGATATGCTTGCAATTTGACCATCGACGAGGCCTGTACTCTTGCAGACATGACCTTCTCAACCATAAGGTCTATCAAAATCTCTTCCACAGACTTCTCTACTGCGCTAAGGTCGCTCAACATGCATGCTCGTGATCAAATATCTCGGGTAGGCGAACGAATACTTAGGGTAAGAAAAATGTGGCAAGGTCTCAAAAGCACAACGCGATAGCAATCAGTTCTCCGTTCACTCAGATAATAACAATTTGCAAAGTGTCCCCGGTGAGGCATTCGACAGATTAAATAAACAATGTCATAACGGGTTCCTCCCACGGATCGAAAAGCCTCAATCAATACGATTCCATCCATTATGGCACGATATCAATGGTCTCATGGTGATCGTTTCCGCAATAACTTCCTTTCTAACCATTCCAAAGCGTTTTTCTAACGACCGTGACACCTCCAACGGTCATATATCTTCGCCAAGTCGAAGTTCTTTTCTGCACTGTTCTACTATTCCGACGATGTTCAATTTTTGCAAGCCTACCTCCTGCGAGGTCTTCAATGGAACCTCTTGCAGTCTTTCTAACTTTGCTTTATTCTTATTGAGCTTTTTGGCCTTCTTCCCTGTGATCTGAGTTTTTGGATTCCTCTTTCCATTTGTACTCTTATCTTCTCTTAGCATAGTAACTTCGCACTGCTGATGTTCTCTCAAAAGTTTTGCATGCAATATCTCTTCTCTTACTACTTCTGGGGTAGGTTCTCTTTTCTCCTTCATGGATAGGTTCTTTAAGCCTTCTTGTGTTCTTTCAGCTTCGACAACTAAGTATTTGGTCCTCAGTTGTTTCAACTTGTCCTCTTGTTCTTCTATTAGTCACACTATTTTCTCAGCTACGAAGTCCCTTAATTCTTGTTTTTTCTGTTCTATGGATTCCTCTTCTTCTTTCCTTCGGATCTAATCTTTCTCAATCCAGGTCTTTCCTAACAAAAGTGCAAAAGGAGCATTGTTCTCAACAAACTTAATGACCTCAAAGTCTTCTTCAGTCGATGTTGCATGGGCAATCATAGGTACATGAGTAAGTCTTCCACATAGGGTTATCATCTTTCCTTTAAACAAGCCTATCCCTCCTAATGAAGGAATCATAGCAGGCTTTCCCAAAATTTCCCAAGTACTTTTTGGCATAATGTTCAGTCATGTTTCCTTATCCAAGACACAGTCTATGTCGAAGTCTCCTATTCTTGTTTCTATGCACTTCTTTTCTTTTAAGATGTATGGTAAACTGATGTCTCTGTGATTATTCAATTTTTCTTTCATGTTAGGAACCAAATATCAATATAGCATAGAAAAACCTCAGAATAAGTACTCAACGCCTTGAAAAAGAGATAATTTCAGATAATAAGCCTCTTCGAGGGGGAAACCTCCTTATGCCCACATAAATGTTCAATTCCCAGATGACTCAAAATGAAAATGTCTCCTTGGTATATATAGGAGACTAGGAGGTATAATTACAACTAATGGATTAAAGCCGACATAAATAAAATAACATTACTAATATAATATGCCCCAATTAAGGGGTAATGAGCCACTATTTAGGGCTTAACATGCCCCTCCCCTTGAGACAAGTGTTTTCCAAAACGCTTGAGTAACTCTGGATGCTTCTGTATAAAAGACTCATCTTCCCAAGTGGAATCTTCAGCCGATAGTTTCCTCCATTTAATGAGATACTCTGAAATGGATCTATTCCTTAGCTGGAGAATTCTTATGTCAGTGATGGCTTCAGTATCCAATATGATTTTTCCTTCCTCGTCAAGTTCTGGAAATATAGTTTGAACTGGGATCTTGTCACCTATAACCTTCTTTAAGCATGAAACATAGAAAACTGGGTGTACTCATGAAGATGCAAGCAACTCCAATTTGTATGCCATAGTACCAATCTTTTGCAACACCTTATAAGGGCCATAGTACTTTGGTGATAATTTATTATCCTTACTGGCTTGCTTGAGGGACATCTGTTTGTATGGTTGTAGTCTTAAAAACACCCAATCCCCTACTTCAAAACTTCTTTCACTACGATGTTGATCTACTTGTTGTTTCATACGATTTTGTGCCATGGTCATGTTGTCCTTTAATATTTGGAGAACTTGTTGTTGATGCTCGATGCGATCTTCCACTGCTTGAACCTTAGATTTTTCTTTTAGAGAAGAAGTGATGGAAGGTGGGTGGTATCCATAGAGTGCCATAAATGGTGTCATTTTTGTTGCAGTATGAAAGGAAGTGTTATACCACCATTCTGCCAAGGGTAACCATTTGAACCGTTGTGTTTGATTATCAGAGACAAAGAAACAAAGGTAGCCTTCCAGACAATTGTTCACTATCTCGGTTTGTCCATCTGATTGAGGATGATATGATGAGCTATGAGCCAATTGAGTACCCAAACAAGAAAATAATTCTATCCAAAAATGTCCAGTGAAGATGGGATCTCTGTCACTTACAATAATCTTTGGGCTGCCATGTAGCTTTTGAACTGTCTCCATGAATGAGGTGGCAACTGCACTAGATTTGAAGGGATGAGAGAGTGCACAAAAGTGTGTGTACTTGGTCAGTCTATCAAAAATCACCATGATGACACTCTTTCCTTCAGACTTCGGTAACCTTGTGATGAAATCCATGGAAACCTCCTCCCAACACTGACTTGGGATGGCTAATGGTTGTAAAATACCTAGGGTCTTAAGTGTTTCCACCTTATTTTGTTGGCAAACCAAACATTTTGCCACAAACCTTTGAACATCGTTTTTAAGGACATCCCAAAAAAATTCCTTCTTGACCCTATGGTAGGTTTTTAAAAATCCCGAGTGCCCTCCTACTGGAGAGGTGTGCAATTCCAATAGTACCTTTTGTTTGAGTTGGGATTTCTTACATAAATATAAGTGATCTTTGTACCAT
>ML776702.1:105334-115903 GCA_009831015.1 Picea engelmannii
CCATCTTTGCCTCCAACTTAGCTTCCATCTCTTGTAGTTCATCTTTTGTTACTATCTTATTTTGTAAATCATTTATGTCCCTACGCATTTCTTCACCTTCATCAAGATTCCAAGTAGGATTTTTTGGAGGCTTATTTGGTGTATAAGTTCCCTTTTTTGGTGGCATGTTGGCCAAGTATCACTTGAAACCTTGATTTTGAGGTGGTTCTGCTAGACAATCTTTCTTTTATTGTATCTACAAAATTTTGGCCCTTCTGAGTATGAAATTTTCTTTTTTGTAGGTCTCTAATATTTCTTCTCTGCAATTCCATAGGTCTGATCAAAATTGGACGTGCCAAGTGTAATTTACGGTAACTTCCCCACAACTTGCTGATTTTTATCCTTTCCAGTAGACCTCACTTGTATAGCGTGCCCCACACAAAATAATTGATATAAAATTCCAAAACTTGTACCAGAACTACTAAGGTCTTTCCACTATCCAATGCAACTAGTCTCACTCAATTTGGATACTCTAGGAAGAAGTTATGATTGTTTTACCCGAAACACCTGCTTGAGACTAGTCAGATACCCTATTTTCCACAGGGTGTATATACAATTTAAGATGAACCAGAAGATGAAATTGTTACCACAGATACCTTACTAATTTCTGGGAATAGCCTCCGAATTTCAAGGTCTGAAACATTACAGAAATTTTTTTATAGCGAAAATTCTACAATGACTCAATTCAGGATGATTCTAGAACCCTATCTTAGAAAGGTTGTATCTCCGAAAGTATAAGGACTCAAAAGATGAAATTTTAACCCGACGTACCTTGATCCATCTAATAAATATCCTCCAAGTCGTTCCTTCTGAATCATTGTAGAAAAAAAGTTATAGTGAAAATTCCAAGGTGTCTCAGATGTAACAGCGAAACCCCAAGACCTTGAGATCTGATACCATATGTTAGGAACCAAATATCAATATAGCATAGAAAAACCTCAGAATAAGTACTCAACGCCTTGAAAAAGAGATAATTTCAGATAATAAGCCTCTTTGAGGGGGAAACCTCCTTATGCCCACATAAATGTTCAATTCCCAAATGATTCAAAATGAAAATGTCTCCTTGGTATATATAGGAGACTAGGAGGTATAATTACAACTAATGGACTAAAGCCGACATAAATAAAATAGCATTACTAATATAATATGCCCCAATTAAGGGGTAATGAGCCACTATTTAGGGCTTAACATTTTAGCTGTAATAACATAGTCTCTGATTCTGTCTAATTCTCTAACATATCCTTAGTTTCTTGACCTTCTTCATGGTTTTGGTGTCTCAAGTTCATCTTCTCAACTTTAGTAATCATTCTAGGGATATCCAAAACCTCATGACCAACAACTTTACAACAAAGACAAATAGGACCAGTACCAGGGAATTCTTTAGCAAGATGTCCCGATCTTCTGCAATTATAACACAATGTCAATCCTCTCTTTATCTTAAATGATCCCCAACCTTTCCTGTACTGCGCACTGGGATCATAGTGATGGACCTGCAACCTGCAAAAATTCTTTCTAGGGTCCTGCATCCATTTGTCAGTCCAAAAATTCTTTCTATGCATAGGAATAACACATCTTTCACTATTTCTATCAAATCTATTCAGATCAAATCTTCTTTCTCTAACGGTGCCCTAGTTTTGAGACTAGGACCAAATCTATTAAACATACCTAGATCCATACTTTTGAAGCAAAAATTTCCACTTATCTTACCTTTATCAGAGCACAAAGATTTAAGATATTACCTCTTTCTTTAGATCGAGCTTCGTTCTCTTAGCACAGAGCTTCACAAGTCAAGTAGAATACTGCACACTACAACAACAGATCTACGCACAAAGCTTTCTCTTTTCTTCAGTTCCCAGCAATCACAGTTTCAAGTCCCGACAACAGAACCATTTGTTGGCATAGGGGCAGACCCAGGGTTCAACGCTTCAACAATGCACCAACAAAACTCTAACTACCGACCCTTTTAGAAACACCTGCGAAGCAGATGAAGTCTCACTCGAGGTAGAGGCAGGGGGGTTGCAGGACTTAGGTGCCTACAACCTAGCTAGGACACATATCTATGATCACAATACTTAATAGATCACTTAGCAATTAACATTCATTAGTCTTAACCCTTATTCACATCGCAAGTTAAACCCTTGTTACAGAACAACGCAATATTACTCAAGATCTAAGCATATCTAACCATTAGCACACAACATCATAGTAGATCTAACATTCATTCATACATAAAGCACTTGAGCATTAATGGATTTAAACAATTAAATACATAAAGAACATAACCAACATAACACAAAGCACATCAACGTAGGATATACGTGGTTCACCCCAGTGTGGGGCTACATCCACCAACTCTTATTCTTCTTTATTAGTCTCCTTCAATCTTATTACATGCACAGAGCCAAAAAGCCAACTCTGCATAGGACAAGAGATCTGCGTGCACCTCGCCAAATCCTCCTTCCCCGATTTAGGTCCAAGCACATAACCTTTACACAGTCTGTGCACAAAACACTTACAAAACACTTTCACTTAGCTCTGCAAGCCTTAACACATCTTCTTGCACATAACTAACATTAGCACTAAGCCATCGACCTACTAGGTCTCTAGGTCTATTTCTTACATTGCCTAGCTAAACATGGGCAAACCCATGGGCCGACATCCCATACTCGTTACATAAACACTAAAACCTAAAAAGCCCACAAAAAGGGTGAGATCCTGCGATCTCCGCTTAGCCTGGGTGCTCGGTCTTCGACCAGCCTGTCGAAGTCCCAAAAATGGTCAAACAGGACCAACGTTTCCACAAAACTTGGTAAAGGGCCAACAACGCTACTACAATGGCATCATCCATAGTCATACCAATCAACTAGTAACACACAGTTACTACAATATACCATCAACCATAATCATAGTCGATGTCTCTATAACTATGCAACAATCAACTAGTAGCACACAACTACTACAATATGCCATTAGCCATAGTTATAGTCTCATCCAGTAGCACGAAGCTACTCCCATATTCCTCACAACTATGCATGTGATGTTTCTTCTCTCATCAGGTCCGAGAATGCATTACCCCCTCAGTCGCAAGACTAATCCAGGGAACCCTTGGCCAGAGGGGTTAGTCAACATGAGAAGAAACAACACACCTCCCTCTCAATGAGAGTGGACATTCTGCATGACATCATTCTTGTCTCTGGAGCACCTCCATTCTTTCCACTCCTAGTTAAATCAGTATGACTAATAGGAGAAAGAATGCTCCTGGGCCATTCACCACTAGCCAAATCAACATCGCTAATGTTGTGAGTGAATGTATCATTCTCCCTTGATCAAATCAGCATGACCAATCTGGGAGAATGTCTATCCGATGATACTCATATTTGGATGTGTACTGGAGCTTCACAACTCCCTTTGCATCATGTCTCGGATGAAGTCATGCAAGAAAATTTGGAAGTCACACTGTTTCAAGGATCGTAATACGGGCTACTATATGCTTTACCTCTATTGTACTGAGTACCACTGATGTATGCTCCCTGCTCAACCATGAGATCACACTGATCACAAAACTGAAGTAGCATCCGAAAGTACTCTTCTGATCCACTACATTCACTACCCAGTCAGAGTCTATATAACATGGTATCCAACAAATATGAAGATTAATCACTCAAGAGCTTCAAATTTATCCTCATGGGTGTATCCATGGACTTGTAGTCCATCATCCTGAATCTTTGTAGGGTCTCAACAATATATTTTCCTTCGTTAAGGAAAATATCTTATTATATCTGTCACACTTCCAATCCCAAGAAGTAATGCATCAAACCTAGATCCTTCATCTCGAACTCTGAAGTTGGCTCCCTCTGAGTCTATATAATCTCTGTAGTCATATGCTCCCTTTGCATGTGCTAACCTTTTTCTGAAGTATGATCTCTTATGAATTGTTTTGGGGAGGATGCTCCTCTCTATTGGATCCCAAGGGATGACTCCCTGTGAACTCTATCTCCTTCTGAGATGGTACTTGATGGGGCCGCCTACCTCACCACTATTGGAGCCATCTGATCTTCCTCATGGTATGGCTCATCAATGCCATATATCTACATCCTACAAAGTATCACAGGACCATGCTGGTCTCTTCCTGGTCACTGTAACGATTCTGGGTAGGTCCTTATGGCTCTACTGACTTTTCCTGGTGAACTGAAGAGTGATCAACTAAATCGATATTCATATGAGATACTCTATATTTGCAAAGGTACCCTTCTTGCTAGAAGGTTCTTCCTTCATGATATGGTTGTGTATGGTTGTGTACACAACTCTATATCTGGATAGTCTACTCCATGTCTCATATAGAGACCATATAATCTATTCCCTCCTGCAACCATCATTATGGATCCCTCTTAGAGTTATCACATGTGACCTTCCCAGAACAAGAACAACAACATGGGAAAACGACAGACACAAATAACATTCTTATAAAAACAAGAATGGGAACAATCGTCACAGTAGCTCCTTCTCAGAGCTATCACCTGTGACCTGTCTAGAGAAAGGGTAAAAACAAAAATACAATAATAGGAATACAAGTTTTCAACACTCTTCCAGTGACCAATCATTCTTTCATGTTAACTTGCCCGGAACACAAGAAAACAACATCTCCTAGAAGAGATCAATTTCATCTTGCAAACAAGTGCATCATTAATACTAAAAAATGATCATTTGCTGATATGCAAATCATACCAAACTATAAATTTAATAACAATATAAATAATAGTACTCTAAACATTGCTATTCTAATTACAACACTTAAGCTACAACAATATAGAGAAATATTAAACCTGATATGCAAACATGGAGTTTAGCTACAACTGTCCCACTTGGGTTGTATTCTGTAGTTTCCTTGGTCTTGTGCTTGGAAGCACTACTAGCTAAAGGAAATACTATTCATCCTTCTCTTTAGCATCTTCTACATGTGCATGGTTCTTCTTCTTTCCCTTTTCATATTTAAGAGGACATTTTGCGGCATAATGTCCCATCTCCTTGTAGTTGTAGCATATTATATTTGACGCATCCTTACTATGGTGTGGTTTATTAGGTTTCTTCGGGCTGCCTTCTTCCCTTTCCTTTCTCTTCTTAACTTGGGCAACAAGTGCTTTATTTTCATCATCATTAGTCTTCTGTGATTTGGATATCAACCTGGATTCCTCTTAGGAGCAGTCTTCCCATAACTTGTTGAACTTGGGAAATTTCCTTCTGGTGCAAATCCCTTAAACAAATGGACCCCAAGAGGAGGTAAATCCATTGAGTTTAGTAGTCACTATTTCAACGTATTATATTGGATCTCCAATGGCTGTTAACTGGTCCTTGATCATCGAGATCCTCATGAAATAACTGGCTACTATTTCTGAACTGTTCATGGTCTCGTTTCTGAGTTGATGTCGTAGAGTAAGCTTTCAACTGGTATTCTTAATTTCATAAGGTTTGGTTAGGGTATCAAACATTTACTTCCATGTCTTCAGTTATGATACATTAGGTATCAGATGATCCTTTATTGAGTTTGTCAATATCCTCTTAGCCTTGATCTCATTCTTCCTGAACTTTGCTTTGGCGTCTTCTTCTTCTGGTTCTAGAAGCATTTTCTTGATATGATCCAATAAATCATTTTCTTCTAGAATGAGTAGAACTCCATGCTTCCAGGATCTGAAGTTGTCTGCTCCATCCAATCTATCTTCAACTCTCATGTTGATTGCCATTTTTCATTGGTAGAAACCCTAGTACTGAAAAACCTCAAATTTTCAAACTTCACTAATATGCACGATTAGGGTTTTAGGGGGTGCGCTAGGGTAGGGCGCATTGCTCTGTGAAATTATTATTCCCAACATCCTTGGGATAGTGCTCAACGAGCTTGTCAAAGTATTACAGCTACAAAGTGTCGATGTAGTGATCTTCCTTCCAGTGGGCAAACTGTTCTAAAGGTAACCAACTCTTATACCATGTTAGATTTTCCTTATTTATAGAGAATTAATGTTACTTGTGTTATTTTACTTCATTACCATTAACACACACACACACACACACACACACACACACACACACAAACACACACATCATGTATTGAGTAGTAGCAACATAAACAAGAGACAAAAAGAACACAAGAGATTTATCCCCGGAAAACCCCAATTGGGGGAAAAACCCAACAACCTTTCTTAGATAGATTTCGTTCACAAAGCAAGTCTAATCAGATAAACCCTAGCACAAAGGCTAGCTCAATCAGAAATACCACCACAACTGCAACAACAACACCATGCCAAGGTAGTGTACCTCGTCAAGGAGTAGTGCACAAGAGAGAGATACCAAAATACTGAACAAGAAAGAACTGCGTCACTGCAGCTACTGTGTCCCCTTCTCCAAAATTGCGCCTTGCTTCTGGGTGGATGAGAGTGTGTGAGTGAGTGAACAAATGAGCCAAGACATCCTCTATTTATAGTCTTCCTGTCCTTCTAGTTGGGTCAACTTCTCTTCTGGAAGGTGTATTTTCATTATATTTTATTCTTCTAGGCCGACTTCTCTTCTAGGGGATTTCAACATCTGTCCAATGTATCTCTTACTTCTGGAAGATTCTTCGCATCTAAGAAAGGTCATCTAGGAGGGAAAGATCCTCCTGCAACTACCAAAACATCAACATTTTATACAAACCTATAGAGGATGCAACTTGATGATATTTGTAGTAGATTTTGTATAGCACGAATTGGCAGTTTTATTGTTCTTCAGTATATGGTGATAGGAACAAAATATGCTTCCTCATTTTGTATTTTGGAAAAGACATTAGTCTTTGGCTTAGTTTTTTTCTCTCTTGAACTCATGCATGTTGGGCATGTATCTACATAATGTAAATTTCTTTTCTCCATCAAATGCAATAAAATTTACACTTTTTTCCTCTAAAAAAAAGAAAAATTAAGATACATTGAGAGTTTACACTCAAGAAACCTTCGAAAAAGAAATTATTTTCAATCATTTAATTTCATATATATTTTTATTGTATAATAAATCTCTTTATATAAAATAGATAACTATAAAAAATATTTCATATTAAAATATTCAATTCAACCATCTCTATAACTATATTCAACAATATCTCCATAAAACACTCAACTTCATTTTATAAAATCCTTATCCTAACTTCTCATTATAAAAATCCCATTATAAATAAGATATTGTATGAAATATCTCTCTTTATCTTAATATTAAAATATACAAAAGTTAAACTTTTGAAATCAAAACAATGATTAAAATTTTATGCATAAATCACTATATTTTATAAAATCAATATCTAAGTTCTCATTATAAAACTCCCATTATAAATAAATAAATTGATTTTATAAAAACATTATCTAAGTTCTCATTATAAAACTCCCATTATAAATAAATAAATAAGAAAGTGTAAGAAATATCTCTCTTCCATTGACATATATAAAAGTTAAACGTTTGAAATCATAGTACTGATTAAATAAATCACTCATCTTGATTTTATAAAATCATTAGCTAACTTCTCATTATAATTTATAATAAATTGCATGAGATATCTCTCTTTATCTTAGTATTAAAATATATGTGATTAGAGGAGATATCATCCTCTCTTGGAAATATCTTTCTTAAACTTTTGAAAAAAATGACACTATTTGAACGTGTATCTTATTTATTTATTTTTATTTGGGAATGCATTTAGTGTGATTTGAATATACTTCACGACTCGTATACACATTCTATGGTGAAAAGTACTTTTACCGACCTAAAAAGCTAATCCCACTCCATCCCACTTACGTCAACTCACACCCTTTCTTCTTTAAATATAATTTGGACGGAACTTTGCACATGCACTCTCAATTCCACTGAAGTCACATCACTTAAATCGTTGGATTTTATGTGTCAATTATTCGATGTTACTTGGAATAATTTGTTGGTGTTCCTTAAGGGGGTAGGTTTTCATTCTGGTTAAGAGGTAGGTTTTCATTCTTGTCAGAGGTTTCTGGGTCTCGGGTTGTTAATATGTTTCCTTACGTCAGAGAAAAATGAATTTTTAGACAAGCAAAAGCAGTGCTAAGTCATACTCTAAGACCAATTAAAGAAATGATATATATGATTTAATGACGAGGCCATATATATAACAAGAATAGTTATGTTTGTATAAGAGAATTGTTGCAACCACACTATACAACATAAAAATACATATAAAGGGACTATTCGACAAAATTGTCTGAAGAATGTCCATAAATTGAAACTGGCATTCCAAGAATACATAGCATTCCTCCAAAAAGGATTTCTAAAATCTAATGCAAGTGTACAATGACACAAAAACTCCTAACAACAAACACACTTTAAAATACATAAAACGTTATTGGATGAGAATGAATTGATTGCTTCTTTCTATTGCTCTTCATTTGTCAAAGAGTTTTGGTTTGTGTTCAACATTTCCATGTCATCTTGTTGTTGTTGAACGGTTTCATCCTCCTTAACCTCTATTGACCTAATATATAGTTTGGCCATTAAGCGAGCTATGAAGTTCATTCTAACCAACCCATCAATTGTTTGTTTGAGGGTTTCACATTCAACCTGGATTTCCTCAATTTCTTACTTATGGTGGTGAAGGGTTTCTATTAGTAAAGTGACTTCAGTGTTATTTTTATCTTCTCGAGATTGCGTTCTATCTAAGAACGATGAAAATAAGGTTTTGTTACCAACAATAAAGGCCTCACGCCTTCTTAGAATTCTTAGAATTTTTTAGGTCTCACAAAGAGGGCACCAACCAACATGCCCATGATAACCCAAAGATAACCATGTTTTACCACTAGGCACATGCAGTCTAGAATTTTTGAAATCATTATCCAACATCCCAACAAGGGCCACTAACATAGAGTTGACAACTTATCTTTGTAAAGGATGGCACCACCAGTGTTGAGTTGAAATGAGAGAAACCCCATGGATTTGAATTTCACTAACTAAGGTGACACAAAAGACATAGAAACCATGACCACGACGAGAATAACAAGAACCTCAATAACTACCAACTCGATGAGGGCCACAAAAGACATTGAAGCCACCAAAGCTAATTAGATGGTAGCACTAGTGGTGAGACAAAATGAATGCAACCCCACAAGCTTGAATTGAGTAGAATAGGGTGCCACAAAGGTCACAAAAACGAGGACCATGAGGAGAGCCACATAAGCCACACAAACCACCATCACCATGAGAGTCACATAAGCCACTAAAGCCCCTCAATCCAATGTAACTAAGGTGAACTAGAGCACACTAATATGAGGTCGATTCAATTCCATCAATGCCACTCAAACCAAAGATAAAATTTCAAAGAGATAACCAAACCCTAGAGCCGGGATCCCATAGGGATGTTTAAGAGGGGAAATAACCAATGTTGAGCCTCGATTCAAGCATAAATGCAACCAAATCATAATCCATAGATCCACAATAAGCAACAATTCCTCACGGTTCAAGGCCATAATTCAACATGCAACAAAGATTATGAGCCAAGGTGGTTGCATAGATCTCACCTACATTGAAGGCCACATATGTGAGAGGAGTGCACTATGTATGCATCCTAGTAATTGGATTTGATATACGTTCATCCCAAATGAAATTGTGTGCCAAATGTTTAACATGTTATGGTTCATCATAACTTTTAATTACATCAAATTAGGGGATAGGGAAATAAACCTCCTCATTTTAAAACCTAAGTTTACCACAATTCAATTTAGTTAATTGGTTGACTAGAGTATTAGCTTGGTAGTTGAGAGCCCCCAGGACATGATAAAACTTCCCACTCTCAAACCTAGAGACTTCTCTTTTGATTTGGGAATTTGTTCTATTTAGCGCACCATTGCTCAGGTGGAAGGTTTTGTGCAATAGTTTAATGATTAATGTCGAGTCCCTAAGACAATTAGATTCTTTCTTTTCCTATCATCAATTATCCTCAATCCTTGGTACAAACCAAGAGCCTCTACTTGATTATTTACAGTTCTACCCAACCTACATTCAAAAGTGTTTTCTATGTTTTCCTCGGAATCAAGAATGACCCTCCTCATGCATGCCATCCTTAAAATCCTTTTGTAATTCATTACTTTACAATCCTTGGTACAAAGCAAGAACCTCTACTTGATTATTTTTAGTTCTACCCAACCTACATTCAAAAGTGTTTTCCATGTTTCCCTCATAATCATAATCAAGAATGACCCCGTCATGCTGACACCCTTAAAATCCTTTTGTAATTCATTACTTTACATGGATTAAAATAAAAATACAAAACAAATTAAATTATATATTTCTAACTTTTGTCAATTTGGATATATTCATACAAAAGAAATAATAGTTTGGACAAATTTCATCTAAGTAGAGAAAACATTGGGATTTGGATCGAATAATAGTTCCTCGGAACCCAAAAGAAATCCCCTCATTCCATTACAAGAAAACCATTAGGATGATTAAAGATTGAGAAAGAGCTTGGTGGTTTAAGGCTTGGCATCCATATTGAAAGTT
>ML776702.1:123152-141143 GCA_009831015.1 Picea engelmannii
ATATCTCTCTTTATCTTAGTATTAAAATATATGTGATTAGAGGAGATATCATCCTCTCTTGGAAATATCTTTCTTAAACTTTTGAAAAAAATGACACTATTTGAACGTGTATCTTATTTATTTATTTTTATTTGGGAATGCATTTAGTGTGATTTGAATATACTTCACGACTCGTATACACATTCTATGGTGAAAAGTACTTTTACCGACCTAAAAAGCTAATCCCACTCCATCCCACTTACGTCAACTCACACCCTTTCTTCTTTAAATATAATTTGGACGGAACTTTGCACATGCACTCTCAATTCCACTGAAGTCACATCACTTAAATCGTTGGATTTTATGTGTCAATTATTCGATGTTACTTGGAATAATTTGTTGGTGTTCCTTAAGGGGGTAGGTTTTCATTCTGGTTAAGAGGTAGGTTTTCATTCTTGTCAGAGGTTTCTGGGTCTCGGGTTGTTAATATGTTTCCTTACGTCAGAGAAAAATGAATTTTTAGACAAGCAAAAGCAGTGCTAAGTCATACTCTAAGACCAATTAAAGAAATGATATATATGATTTAATGACGAGGCCATATATATAACAAGAATAGTTATGTTTGTATAAGAGAATTGTTGCAACCACACTATACAACATAAAAATACATATAAAGGGACTATTCGACAAAATTGTCTGAAGAATGTCCATAAATTGAAACTGGCATTCCAAGAATACATAGCATTCCTCCAAAAAGGATTTCTAAAATCTAATGCAAGTGTACAATGACACAAAAACTCCTAACAACAAACACACTTTAAAATACATAAAACGTTATTGGATGAGAATGAATTGATTGCTTCTTTCTATTGCTCTTCATTTGTCAAAGAGTTTTGGTTTGTGTTCAACATTTCCATGTCATCTTGTTGTTGTTGAACGGTTTCATCCTCCTTAACCTCTATTGACCTAATATATAGTTTGGCCATTAAGCGAGCTATGAAGTTCATTCTAACCAACCCATCAATTGTTTGTTTGAGGGTTTCACATTCAACCTGGATTTCCTCAATTTCTTACTTATGGTGGTGAAGGGTTTCTATTAGTAAAGTGACTTCAGTGTTATTTTTATCTTCTCGAGATTGCGTTCTATCTAAGAACGATGAAAATAAGGTTTTGTTACCAACAATAAAGGCCTCACGCCTTCTTAGAATTCTTAGAATTTTTTAGGTCTCACAAAGAGGGCACCAACCAACATGCCCATGATAACCCAAAGATAACCATGTTTTACCACTAGGCACATGCAGTCTAGAATTTTTGAAATCATTATCCAACATCCCAACAAGGGCCACTAACATAGAGTTGACAACTTATCTTTGTAAAGGATGGCACCACCAGTGTTGAGTTGAAATGAGAGAAACCCCATGGATTTGAATTTCACTAACTAAGGTGACACAAAAGACATAGAAACCATGACCACGACGAGAATAACAAGAACCTCAATAACTACCAACTCGATGAGGGCCACAAAAGACATTGAAGCCACCAAAGCTAATTAGATGGTAGCACTAGTGGTGAGACAAAATGAATGCAACCCCACAAGCTTGAATTGAGTAGAATAGGGTGCCACAAAGGTCACAAAAACGAGGACCATGAGGAGAGCCACATAAGCCACACAAACCACCATCACCATGAGAGTCACATAAGCCACTAAAGCCCCTCAATCCAATGTAACTAAGGTGAACTAGAGCACACTAATATGAGGTCGATTCAATTCCATCAATGCCACTCAAACCAAAGATAAAATTTCAAAGAGATAACCAAACCCTAGAGCCGGGATCCCATAGGGATGTTTAAGAGGGGAAATAACCAATGTTGAGCCTCGATTCAAGCATAAATGCAACCAAATCATAATCCATAGATCCACAATAAGCAACAATTCCTCACGGTTCAAGGCCATAATTCAACATGCAACAAAGATTATGAGCCAAGGTGGTTGCATAGATCTCACCTACATTGAAGGCCACATATGTGAGAGGAGTGCACTATGTATGCATCCTAGTAATTGGATTTGATATACGTTCATCCCAAATGAAATTGTGTGCCAAATGTTTAACATGTTATGGTTCATCATAACTTTTAATTACATCAAATTAGGGGATAGGGAAATAAACCTCCTCATTTTAAAACCTAAGTTTACCACAATTCAATTTAGTTAATTGGTTGACTAGAGTATTAGCTTGGTAGTTGAGAGCCCCCAGGACATGATAAAACTTCCCACTCTCAAACCTAGAGACTTCTCTTTTGATTTGGGAATTTGTTCTATTTAGCGCACCATTGCTCAGGTGGAAGGTTTTGTGCAATAGTTTAATGATTAATGTCGAGTCCCTAAGACAATTAGATTCTTTCTTTTCCTATCATCAATTATCCTCAATCCTTGGTACAAACCAAGAGCCTCTACTTGATTATTTACAGTTCTACCCAACCTACATTCAAAAGTGTTTTCTATGTTTTCCTCGGAATCAAGAATGACCCTCCTCATGCATGCCATCCTTAAAATCCTTTTGTAATTCATTACTTTACAATCCTTGGTACAAAGCAAGAACCTCTACTTGATTATTTTTAGTTCTACCCAACCTACATTCAAAAGTGTTTTCCATGTTTCCCTCATAATCATAATCAAGAATGACCCCGTCATGCTGACACCCTTAAAATCCTTTTGTAATTCATTACTTTACATGGATTAAAATAAAAATACAAAACAAATTAAATTATATATTTCTAACTTTTGTCAATTTGGATATATTCATACAAAAGAAATAATAGTTTGGACAAATTTCATCTAAGTAGAGAAAACATTGGGATTTGGATCGAATAATAGTTCCTCGGAACCCAAAAGAAATCCCCTCATTCCATTACAAGAAAACCATTAGGATGATTAAAGATTGAGAAAGAGCTTGGTGGTTTAAGGCTTGGCATCCATATTGAAAGTTGAGTGGTAATAGTACATAAGTAGCATGTAATCTGGATGGTTTGTAATGATGCATATGGGTAAGAAACTTAGAGATGGTGCCTTCTAAAACAATCAACGGTTTTTACACATCTTAGTGATGATCTTTGCATTGCTGGTTTTTTTTTTTTAATTTGAAAAAGATTCAACATTGCAGAGGTCATCGGTAAGCAAGAAACCTTGAGATGGAGTGCTTCAGTTGGAGGAAACAATCAAAGATTTTTTGTATGTCTTAACAATGACCTCTGCAATGTTGAATTCGAAAACCACCATTTTATGGACTCTATAATAAAATTATTTGTATTTGTTTTTAAAAATAACATTTTTTAATAAAAATGATTGAAGACATGGTAACATCATTTTGATGACTAAAGTCATGGTTAATGAGTGGTAACGTAAGATCCTACATTAAGGGATGTTTAATATATATATATATATATATATATATATATATATATATATATATATATAAAAGAAGGTTTAATGCTCTAGGATATATATAAGAAGGTTTAATGCTCTAGGATTTTGACATTTTTTCATTTGTCGACATTGAAATCCAATCAGACAATCTTTGTTGAAATTGTGATTTCGAATTGATGAGATTATTGTTTTTATGTAAAAGTGATTTCAACACTTACGAATACCTTCAATACAATTGAATTGTGAAATGTTAATATATGATATTTATGATTCCATCAATTTAAAATTTCCTACATGCTTTAAAGAAAAAATATCAATCTCCCCTCATGTTTGTAATGTACATAAGGAGGATAATATGAGGTACCTAGGGAGGTACCCAAGGGGATAATGAATGTAATGTGGTCATAATAATGGAAGATGCCCTCTTGGTAGTTGATGGGTAATAAATAGACCCACTTTGTAATTAAACAAAAATAACATAATAATAAGGGGTAGTTGGCATAGATCCCTAGGAATACTCATGTGAAAGTATAAATACACATGGGTATCATTGTATTGGATATGTGTTGGATTGTATTGTTATCTAGCAATAATGGCTTATTGAGTGATTGACATTATTACCTTACTTTAATGGTTTCTCTCTATATTATTGTGTTGTTCATGGTGAATGTTTTGGTATCTTTGAAGTTAAGAGTTGTATTATCTCTTATATCTACCAAGTTGTTCATGGTGGATATTTCAGTATCTTTGAAGTTAAGAGCTATATTATCTCTTATATCTATCAAGTTCCACTACAAGAGGTCGATAATTTTTTATTTGCTTAAACCTCTATTTAGTATGTCATAATATACTCATTTCTTTTTTGACATTTTCTGTAATGACGATTTTGAATTTATATACTATTTGACATTTTTTAATTTATCGATTTACATTGATATGCAAAAGCCTCTTCAATAAATCATCTCACAAACCTTTATATTGACAAAAAACTATGTATTTCTTTTCAATAGATGCTCATGATCTCTTGATAGACGACAAGATAAACAAGAATGTTCACATTAAGATTTACAGATATTGACAAACAACCCTGTATGTAGATGCTCATGATCTCTTGATAAACGATAAGATAAACAAAAATGTTCACATTAAAGTTTACATAATCTAATTCCAGTTCACATGGTCTAAACTTAAATAATAACTTTCTTCCGAACTTCAACACTATTCAAATTTGTATTTTCAACATAATGACAGATTCATGAATATGACATAAGCCAATCTTTCATTAATTTAAAACAAATAGTTAATAACAACGTTAGATATTAAATAATTATATCAAATTGCATGAAGGACACAGATTACCTCCATCTCTCTCGTATTTAAAAAATCATATATATCATTTATACATAGAATATATTGTTGGTACCACTAACATTTTATGCAAGCAAATATGTAGATCCCACTACTTATTCAACAACTCATGTGGAACAAGTGGCCAACTTAAGACAACGATCCTGCTAAGCAGGATCTACATGTATTACATAGGATACTTAATATCTACATAAATAATAGAGAATTCATCAGTTGCATTCACCATTGGGGTTGTTATTGTATACGTCTTAACTTAATTAAATTTGAGGAGTCCAATTTCATCCCAAAACTATTCTCCAAAAAAATATTCAAACAAAAAGTTGCCAAAATATTTAATGTTGCAACTCAATCATCAATGTTATCAAATTTGATTGACAAAATATATTTTGCCAATGTAACTCAATCAAGAGTGTTATAAAATTTGATTGATAAAATATTTAGTGTTATAAAATTTGATTGATAAAATATTTAGTGTTATAAAATTTGATTGATAAAATATTTTGTGGAATATTTGTCTTATTAAATATTATCAAATTTTATAATTTTTTTAAACAATTTATCTAATATATTTGGTAATTTTTTAAATTGTGAAAATTATAAATATAATTAAGTTTGGAATTTTATTTTTATGATAAATAAAATAAAATTTAATTTGGGATTTCATTTTTACTTGACTAGTCATATAAAGATTTGTTGAGAATACTTTTTTTTCATTATTTATCTTATTGTTGAACTTTTTTTTTATTACACATCATTTTTAGTGTTGCAAAAATTCACTAGATATTATTTTAGTGAAATATATGAAGTCATTATTATGGACTATTTATTGGATAAAGGTAGTCGAAAATTGGTTGTATGAGAGAAACAATAATTTAATGCTTGTTCACTTTGACAAGTTGGATATGGTGTCATTTGACGAAATCCCTATGAGGCTTAAGACTTAACTATTCTAAATCAACTAAAGAGTCGATGGGACTAGTCAGGTCAAAGTTGTGTAACACGAGCCAAACAACCTTATTGTTTAGAAAAATGACACAAATCTATTTTCCTTTGCATGATACCTTAGTTTTACAAGAGCTATGTTTGTTGTTTTAATCAATTGAAACCTTAAATGCCATAAATGCATTATAGTCACTTTTTCACCATGCTTGAAAAACGTTAAATAAGGGAAATGGTATTAACAATAATATCATACCTAAAACTAAATGGGAAATGACAAATTTGTTGATCTCCATTTTTTATCCTCATAGTAATGATTAGTTCAATGAAAATTAGTGTCACAATATAATTGAATATAAACTCAATCTCATATAAAACAATTAGATTGAGGATTGAAGACGTTCAAATTCCTTTCTCGAAGATATATTGCCATTGCTAATTTGAAAAAATTCTAAAATTAAAAAGAAATATTGAATACACATTGTCTATATTTACATATGTTACCAGGGTAAATTTCCCCTTTGAATATCTAGAAAATTCAATTTATAAATTTCATCAAGGATGTCGTAATATAATAAGGAAATATTGCAATGTAATAGACAAATTCATAAAATAAATATTTAGATAATGTACTCAATGCCTTATGTTCAATGATGCAGACTGCCATCCAATTTTCTAGTCCATTGCCTTAATTTGTTGCTTATTAATATACATCTTCAAAAAAATTGATAGTTTATATAAATATATTAACATTAAAGTTAAAATTATGGTTTTTTTTTTTTAATTTGAATTAAACATCACTTTCTACATTTTATCATCAAAACTATTTATCAACTACATCTTAAAAATGAAAAAGATTTCCATACAACATCAAAATTTAAAACGTCTTTCACATGTTCGAGACTGCCATCCAATTTTCTAGTCCATTGCCTTAATTTGTTTCTTATTAATATACATCTTCAAAAAAAATGATAATTTAAATATAAATATATTAACGTTAAAGTTAAAATTATGATTTTTTAATTTGAATTAAACATCATTTTCTACGTTTTATCATCAAAACTCTTTATCAAATACATCTTAAAAATGAAAAAAAGATTTCCATACAACATCAAAATCTAAAATATCTTTTTCATATTCCAATCTATTAATAACAACTATAAACATAATACATTTTATTTAATTGTATATTAAAATTACCACAACTAATTAATTCCTATAAAAACATAATCCATTTTTATAGGATCACTAACACAATCCAAATAAAAACATAATCCATTTCTATATGATCACTAACACAATCCAATACATAGGTTAAGGCATTGTCTTTCATTACAATATAAATATAACATTGAATTAATATCCAATATCTTTACAATCAATATTTTTTTAAAATAAATTGAATCCTTCAATGAAGATGGAGCACCAATCCCATATCAATTCAGTTTTGTCATGGAATTGCATTATTTCTGAACATTATTGGAAGATGAAGCGCCAATCCCATATCAATTCAATAATTCAGTGTTGTCATGGAATTGCATTACTTCTGAACATTATTGGAATGAAAATGATATATGGCCTTTGTGAATGTGGTGAAGGCACATCCCTTGTCCATAAATTACATGTTATGCCATGTGCCAAATCCCCTTTTCATAAATTACATGATATGCCATGTGCTACCTATAGTATTCCTACCTCTAAGATCCACGTGTCATCAAAGAAGGTAAATGCTTTGTGAACGTGGCCAATTGATTGTAGTAGGTTAACATTATATATCAATTGCCTCGTTTTAATATATTATGAATTTATTTATTTGCAAAAAATAACAATTGACATTTGAGAAATGAGTGGTGTAAAACAATATAATAGTAACTTAAATAAAATAACAACTTTTCACAATGATAATTTAAAAATGTTATAATGTTATTAACAAGAATTTTAAAATCGAAAAAGTGTGCTATTAATATCATTTTTTTTTTGCGGGAGTATGGATTAAAATTATCTTTTTTTTTGTAACCATAGTTTTAATAACTTCGTAATGTTGTCCAAAAAATTCTTAAATTTAATTTTTGAATAAAAAAGTAATATTAATAGAGACACATTTCTTTTTCTGAGGTTAAAATTACAACTTCTTTAAAACCATGGATTTAACAATCAATATTATTGCAATCAAAATTTTAAAATCAACATCCAAGTCGGAAAACGGTCCTCCTAGTAGTACCCACCAAGTTTTTTTTGGAGGATGTATTGTGAGGGCTTTGCGGGGAACATGGATTAAAATTACCCTATTTTGTAACCATAGTTTTAAAAACTTCGTAATGTTGTCCAAAAATTTCTTAAATTCAATTCTTGAATAGAAAAGTAGCACTAATAGAGACACACTTCTTTTTCCAAGGTTAAAATTATAACTTNCATGGATTAAAATTACCCTATTTTGTAACCATAGTTTTAAAAACTTCGTAATGTTGTCCAAAAATTTCTTAAATTCAATTCTTGAATAGAAAAGTAGCACTAATAGAGACACACTTCTTTTTCCAAGGTTAAAATTATAACTTCTTTAAAACCTTGGATTTAACAATCAATACTATTGCAACCAAATTCTTAAAATCAACATCCAAGTCGAAAAACAATCCTCCTAGTAGCACCCAACAAGTTTTTTTGGGGATGTATTGTGAGGGATAACATTACAACTTTTTTAAAAACTACAACCTTAACAATTAGTACCCTTACAACTAAAATCTTAAAATCAACCCTTGAATTAAAAAAATATACTATTACCAACACCTTTTTTTTTTCCAAACCGATAATTATAACATTTTCAGACCATGACCTAAAAACCTATTATTATTATAAACGAAATCATAAAAAAAAAAATATTAAAAACAAAAAAACAAAAACAAAGCAAAAAAATCATTTTTTAAATTGAAATATACATTTGAAATAAAAAATAAAAATAAAAAACCAACCTGCAATTTCCTTTTAAATTAAAAAAAAAACAATTATTTTATTTATTAAAAAACAGTTAAAAAGAAGAACAAAAACACACATATATAATCAAATATAAAGAAAAATTAACAAAAGGTTTGAAAATTTAAATTAAAATTAAAAAAAATAAATTGTTTGAGGGTGATTTCCAAAAGATCGCACCCCATCCCCCTCCTTATTTGATCCTTCTTTGTAAGTTTTTTTTCACTCGTGAGCATTTCTCTACCTTTTTTTTTTTTTTAAATAAGTAAATATTTTTTTATTGATATATTGACAAAATTTATCGCTATAATAGTTTTGCTAAAGGATCTACTAGATGTCCATCAAAAGCATTAGAGTCTAATGGTCCATCCCGAGGGAAACTAGGCCAACTATCAAAAGGAAAAAATATAGGATGTTTATGCATAGAGTTATTACTTGACAAACTTAAAAAATTAAACCCACAACTACAGTTAAACCCATAAAAAACTATCAAACGCATACTGTAAAACCTTATAAAAACTACAAGACCATCACTCATCTAAAACATGAACCTAAGGAGACCCCTTTAGCTAAGTAGCGACATACTGAGTCGGTGGTTGAGGAGGCTGAGAGATCGAGGGCTTGTCCTTGTCTTTGGCAATTTGGAAAACACCACCATGTTTCTTTACCAACCACGAGGCCATGGTAATCAAAAGACCAGATTGGCGCTCCAGAGCATCCATCCTCTACAATAATTTCCCTTGTTCCAACTCCCGTGGCTTCATTCCCTATGCCACCACTGCCTTGACATGCCAGTAGAGCTCCCCAATCCAGTGGAACTTACTATCCATGTTTATGGTACATCCCATTTCATGGATAATGTTCCCCACCTGTCTATCAACCACCTCATCCTCTGTGTGGGCCCTCACAACCCATACATCATCCTCTAGAGTTGTCATTGAATCCTTGATAGCTGGGTCAACCTCGAACTAGTAGTGCACAACAATGAGGCCTGCCCTCGTTTTCTTCTCCATAGCCGACTCTGCCTTTTGATTCCCGAGCACCATGATACCCCAATCCCTACACGACATGCTCCCTCTACTGAAATTGCTCGAGTTTTTTCCATTTTCATTTTTATAATTAATTTTTATTGTTTTTTTTTGTTTATTAGAAATCCCCGTCACTTGTAGGGTTGGCATTTCAACCATTGGCTAAGAAACCACAACCTAGGGGCATCTAAGTCGTCAAAATCACCAATGGATCACACCTGGCCTGAGCCTCACCAACCCTTAGCATGTATGGATTTTTGGGTGTCTCCTCCTAACTAAACTCACCATAAGGGTATTGAACTCGTGTCTCCTAGCAAAGGAAGCCCACACCTTAACCAGTTGAGCTAGTGGGAGTTGACATTATTATTTATTATTGCTATTGTTATTGTTATTTCATTTTTTATGATGTTGTTTGCAATAGTATTAGGATTTTAGGCCATGGTTTAAAAAACATTGTAATCTTAAGCTGGCCCTAAAAGGGCGTTACTGATAACACCTCTTTTCAATTTAGGGGTTAATTTTTAGATTTTTAGTTTAGTGTTTGGGACTATGATTGCAAAAATGTTGCAATTTTAGTCCCCCCAAAAACGGGGTGCAACTGGGAGCACCACTTTTCGATTTGAGGGTTGATTTCAAGATTTGTGTTTAACGATACTAGTTGTTAAGTCCATGGTTTCAAAGAAGTTGTAATTTAACCTTTAAAAAAAGGGTGCTATTGTTACTACCACTTTTCGATTCAATGATTGATTTTAAGGTTTTAATTAACATATTATGAGGCCATTTAGGTCATGGTTGGAAAATGTGGTAATTTCAACCTTCAAAAAAGGGTGTTGCCAATTGTTAGCCTCTTACTCATATACAATCATGAAGTCCTAGTATACCACCTTTTATATTTCACATACTAGGATATAATTGTTATCCAAGTGTGTTTCTAGATTCCTACTTTGCCTCCCCCTAACTTATCTCCTGATGAGGTGTCGATGTGAGAGAAATTGAGGTGGTTTCATGTATGTATTATATATTGTATCATTACAATGAATACAATGTCGTGAATATGGCTTGAGGCCTTTTCCGCCACTTCTTGTGTCTCTTGTCTTATCTCGTGTGTTCTTGTCATGATTATGTGTGCTCAATTTCTTCAATTGGTATTAGAGCACCTTTAGTTCTCAAGGGCCTCATAGCTTCTCACGGTAGTCATCCATGAGATTAATGAGTGAGAAAGCTAGATTTGATTGTTGATGACTCTACGGTGGTGATCAAAGAGAAATAAGCATGGCTACCTATAATGTCCCTTTCCAAATGAGCCCACTATGAATTGATGAAATAGCCTAAGTGATTCACGTGGGCTATAGTCAGGGAGAAAAAAAGGTAATTAATTATTTACTTAATGTCATGGGAGGGGGAATTAATTAAATTTAAAGGTGACATTGAGTAAATTGGAAAAATGTTCCTAAGTGACTATTGATAATGTGAAAATTCACTTAAATTTATTAAAAGGTAAAAAAGGGTCACAAAAGAGTCAACCAAAGGATAAAAAGGGGAAAAGGGGGCACCCTCTCTCAATCTTACATTGGTATTTTCTAATTTTTGATTGAGAGATCTCATTGTGGACTTTAAACTCTTGGGACGGAAACCCTAAGGGAAAATTCTAAGATTGGTTTCGACGGTGCAACATATCCACCCTAGCTAGTCATTTGGGGAAATAATCACATAGATTTATTCACAGTTCTTTAGCGTGGTTGAATCTTTCTTCTTTGGCAACAAACTTTGTAGTTGTGGTTGAGGTTTTCATTTTGTAGTTGAGTTTTGTTAGGACATTGGAGATGGTTAGTGTTTGGGTCGAATCCATCCTTGTGAGGTGGAGTTTTCCAAAGTGTGGGTCGAATATCTTTGAAGGCGCTGAATTTGTTAAAGAGGAATGAGTTTTGGGATTGTCTTTTGAGTTTCACCCCAAATTGGGTGCATTTGTTAAATCTAGACAACACAAATACCTTGTTGGTCAAACATTTCATTTAGCTGATTGAACACTTGTTGTAGGGTCGATCTCTTCCATATTGGGACARATTTTATCATGYTGGGGGMAATATCTGAGTCGTGGGAATGAGGAAACAAGTCATTGGCTGAATTGTGGAAACAATGATTCGAATTGGGTTKTGACAGGGGACATATCTATTGAAGGGGAATTCACCCTTATCTATATTTCTTGTTACCACTAATAAGAATAGATTCTCTGCTGKAAAAAAGGATTTTGGGCAAGCTACGACCATCCACAGGAAGTGTTATCACTGTATTTTACCAAGCAATCTACAACAATAACTATACCAGGTTCCAAGTTGTTAATGTTGTCTTATTTGTGGGTTTTATTGTTCTCAACTGATATRAACTTGTTATTATCATAGTTGTTTGAGTTTTCCYTTTGGAATTCATTATATTTATCGAAAAAAGTAGAAGAACTCCGAATTTGGTGTTGGAATATCCATTTGCAAACTATTTGATAAATTGTCTACACTGCATAAACCAAGAAAACAAAAAAAAGAAATTTGGTCAGAATACTACAGTGGTATCAGAGCTTTAGTCCTRCCACCTGAGGGGATTTAAAAATTCATGAATCAAGGAGACAGAGAAGGGTATATCACCTACATAAGTAGGAGGCARTGAGGGGCAGAAAACGTTTTTCACCAGGAAGAATCAGTGTTTTGATCTCCATCCTTTCCAACATTTTGGAAAGCATAACGATTCTTCAGACATATGTTCAACACCGAAGAAACATGCAATATTAAATATTCACTATGAGTGGATTGATCATTGGCAGTGGTCACCAACAACCAAGTGATTATATAAGTCTTATTGTAGAATTCAATCTTGAGAAAAGACTAATATTGCATCAAATATCCTTTTTTGTACCTGACATAAGGGTCTATAGGTCCAAAGTGGTCCCCTTATGGCATATCTTTTAAGTATGGCCCTAACGGGATGAGATAACATGTGGTTGTTTACACATTCCCACTTTGCGTTGTATACAATTGGAATAAGTATAGTAATATCTTGATCCCAAAGGGGGGAGTACGATGATGTAACTCTTTTGCACCTTAATGGGGGGAGTAAAAAAATCCAGTGAAGATGATTCATGGAACCACTAGTGGTCTCTCCTTTTAGCTAAAAGAGGGGGGAGTTGATGATAGAATTGAAGATGGTTGTCATAATCAAAGTTTCAACAACAAATATGCGAGATGGGAAACTACTTCTATAGATGAAAAACTTTGGTATAATTATGGTTCAATGACTTGCAATTGAATCATACACAAGGATGTTTATTTTGAGAGAAATTATGTGGACATTTTGTTCACCTTGATGGTCATTTGACCTAGCAGAGGACAGATGGATCCTTCTGCATTGTAGCTTGGCATTTTATTAATTTGTTAGTAATTTTCAAGGATGTGTCAGACTTACAACTAATTCACTTCTCTTGGTTTTCTCTCATCACATTGGAGTTCACACTAGTGAACAAATTACAGATATTCTGGCTCGCATGATTACATAGTGGGATTTTCCAGAGTTCTCAACATCCATATTTGGCATTTTTTTAGGCAACTCTTCATTGAGGCTTAGCTCAATATTTTCAACATGAAGAATTGGAGATAATACAAGTGCTTATTGCTTTGCTGGTATTATTTTTCGGACTTATGATTGAGGGAGGGAATGTTAGCCTCTTACTCATATAAAATCATGAATTCCTATTATACCAGCTTTTATATTTCACATACTAGGATATAATTGTTATCCTAAGTGTGTTTCTATATTCCTACTTTTCCTCCTCCTACCTTATCTCTTGATGATGTGTCAATGTGAGAGAAATTCAGGTGGTTTCATGTATGCAATGCATATTTTATCATAAAAATGAATACAATGTTGTGAATATATTTTGAGGCATTTTCTGCCACTTCTTGTGTCTCTTGTATTGTCTCATGTGTTCTTGTCCTGATCATGTGTGCTCAATTTATTCACTAACAACACCACTTTTTAAAACATGGTAAAAACAAACACTAAACGTGACCTCAAAAAATGAGAGCTCTGTAGAGTTCTCATAGAGTAAGCAATTATTTTAGGGATGGATGATTTTTTCTTTACTTGAGCCCCTATTTAGTTTTCATAATATACTTCTTTCCTTTTTAACATTTTTTTGAAACAATTAAATCAAATTTATATATTGTTTTGTATTTTTTAATTTATCTATTTATATTGGTATGTGAAAGTCTCTTCATTGTGTTACCTCATTGACCTTGATATTAATAGACAATCCTCATGTATTTTTTTAGTGGATGCTCATGATGTCTCCAAGGGTGTTTGCACTGAGATTTATACAACTTACCTCCAGTCCACTTGGTCTAATCCTAGATAGCCACTTTCTTCCAAACTTCGAAACTACTTAGACTTGTATCTCCAGTGTAGTGATGGGCTCACCTAACCCCTGAGGTACACCAAACTTTGTCTACCTTATGGTGTGAAGGTCCCTCTTATCCATTTCAATTTTTTCTCACATTAGTGTCACATTGAGACATATCACCATATTCCTCATAAACATCATATTTGTTAGATATGCTCCTCAGAGCTTAAGACTATGGACCATTTTCTATTCATAGGTTATCCCTACTATAATATTAGAGGATTATTCTTTTGTCTCTTTAGATATTAACTTGGTTCTCTCTACACATTCATGTCTTATGAGGACTAGATATGCTTAGCCTTATTCCTTTAGGGGATGCTCGACCTTTATTGGTGGCTTACCTTTATTAGCCTTTATTGCTCCCCATATCATTGGCTTGATATTTTTCAATTATTAGTTGTTCCTTATTTTAAGTTATTTTTCTCTCATTTCAATATTTCTTGAGATGTGTTTTTGTTTTCTCCTTATCATTTTTATATATTGTATTCTTTACAATGTCATAAACAAATTTAAACTTTAATAAACACTAATATCTAAATCACAAGTAAAATTATTTTTTTTCCATACCTTTTACTTTCAACCATTGACTTTAGGTCGCATCCTTTCCATACTTTTTTATTTTGTTATTTTATGTCATCCACTGATAGTGGTGACACTTGGATGTTTTAGTTATTTTGTTTTGGTTACACTTGACCTTTTATATTGTTTTCAATCATTGTTTTTTTCCAAAGTAGGAAAAACCTACAATACTCAGGGTTGGTGCCTTGTCCTCTCTTGATACAATCTCAATGCTTTAACGTGCAACAACATCATCGTATGCAATCAAAATTTTGCCACCTGAAATAACCCATTGGTGGTCTATAAGTGGGCATACTTCGACTCCTACTAGATGCTTCTAGATCTTGGGCTGTTAGCCTATATTCTTATGTTCGAAGAAGACAAGCTCTTAACTTATCAAAAGAAATTTTAGGTCATACTCCAAGACCAAATGGCAGTTTCAACCCAAATAACATCTGTAAGAAATTCAATATCCCATGTTTTAATCGTTGAAGCTATAACAAAGGAGTCATGTGATTTCAAGTAGCACCTTGTGTTAATTCTATACATGAAACTAGATGCTAACCATGATTGTAATTTACCCTCTTACCAACAAAAAAATTTCACATTATTATCACATTATTTTGATATTTTTTAATAAATTTGTTTGTGTGCATAAAATCATTTTAAAATATATTCCTTCATCTTCTCTATTCACTTCTCTTTTAAATATGATATATACCAATATTTCTTAATTTAAATTAAATAATAATAATTATTTTTTTTTTAGTAAGAAGGGGAAAATATATTAGAAGCCTTCCAGAGGCAAAATAGAGATTCCAGGTACAATGATAGTCTGGCTCTGCTGATGGGGCTGCCCCAACAGAGGGGAAACCAGCCCAATCAACAGCTTAGTCATCAGAGTTTTATAAAGCCTACTTGGCATTAAGTCTAAAATTATAAAGTCAGCAGCAGAGATTGACACATAACCTTAAAAAACCTTGATACATAACCTAGATGCTTGACACGTAACTTGGCCAGGTGCCTTGGAGATCCCCGGGCCACGGTTCCTCTTCGATAATTGCTGTTCCATCCCCCCATTGCTCTTCTACCTTCGCATTGTCGTCGATGCTCTGACTGGTTCTCGCGGTATCCTGCTTCTGAGGCTCAGCCACGATCTCGCTTTCAATCTTGTTCTCCAAGAGCTCTTCGCCAGACTGCATCACTGCATCTTCGCTGTGGGAGGTTGCGCCGGGTTCCTTCCGCTCCTCTGCTTGGACGCCCTCGATATCATTCGTTGGTGCAGACCCGGAGGTCGCTCCTCCCATGTTTGTAGGGACAGCTTCCTGCAGAGATGAAAGGAGCTGGAGGAAGAGCTCAATCTTTTCAGTGTTTATCTCGAGACGAAACTTTAAATCCTCCACCCCCTGGCGAAGTTCAAAGACTAGGCCATGGAGGATGGATAGCTTGTCTTTGAGTTGCTCGCCATGAATTGAGTCCTCAGGGGGGGAATTCTGACGGGGTTGGCCACGCGGGGTCGAAGGGTGCTGGGTGGCAGAGGTACCAGGAGGAGCCATAGGGGGTGGGCAGGGTGGTTCAGCCCTCGACAGCGAGTGAAGAACACGCCAGGCCGAGCTGAGCGACTGAGGAACTAGTGCAAGGAGATGGGTTGACTCTTGCGAAGGCGGTTGCACAGAGGGGGGTGCCATAGGTCGACGAGGTTTCCAGGGAGAACCCCGTCGTAGCCTCCCTCTCGGCCTTGTCTTGTGATTCGGCATAGAAGGTCTGTTGCGGCAGGAAAAATTCCAGAGGTAAAGGGGAGTCTCTGGGGGGCCGCCTGCGCTATTTCTCGTCAACCATGGCCTCGGGCAGAAGAGCACCTTCAGCCAATAGCGCATACAGTAAACCATAACCAGGAACATCGCCATACAAATCACGTCGAGGAGGAGAGGTGTTAATGCTCGTTTGGATGACATGAGGGGTATTAAAGTCGTGGGAGGGTGGCGGGTGGGGGCACGAGCCCATCACGTGGCTCCGTGCCCCGCTGGCGATCTCCGCTCTCCTCCGCGTGCCAAGTATCCGCTGATAACACCCCATCCGGGGAATTAAATAATTATTTAACAACATTAAATATTAAATAATTATATTACCTATCACTATTAGGTGCATGAAGCCATATTCATTTAGAAACATACTAAAAAGTATCAGGAAGGAGTTCCACTTAGTTTACATTATGGAGAAATATTATTTTATTTTTGGATCATGTTTATTCTTTTTTATCTTAATGATCACCTTTCGAGTCGTTCTGTTCTCTCTTGTGTTTTCAATCGGGTAGTCATCAAATCCATTTTTCATAATCTAAACTTTACACTCTTTTATCCATAAAGTCACAACTTTCCACAAAGTTGGATCCATAAAGTCACAACTTTCCACAAGGTTGCATCTTTACACTACTGTCCCACACTCTAAAGATCATTTGTTGATGAGTTGGTATAACCTTTACATGATGAAACACACCCTAACTTCATAGTATGAAAAAGTACATTCTTACTCCCATGATAAACATTTGGATGCCATTTTCTTAGTACTATGCTTCAAGATTTAGTGTGAGATTTGAGTTAGGATTTTCCATCGTTGAGGGTTCATCTATATAGGTTTGGCTTGGCTTATAGAGGGGAGTTTTTATCCATCCAACTCAATTAGAGGTACATACATGAATTAATGTCTATTGTTTGAGGGTTTTTTTATTGAATATTTTTACATCAAAGGTTTTCTTTTACTAAGTAGTATTATTGAGTCTTTGTTTACCTTTGGCTCTTCATGATGCTATATTTTCAATGTCTAAGTGGTACTCTTTTAACTATACAATAACTTACTTGAAATACAATTCAAGAATAAGAACTTAAGATTGACAATATATGTGTATTTATTTATTGATAAGGTTGACACTATATATGTTTATTCCATTCTCCTTTCCATTTGCCACTAGGTGGATGTTCACTATTAAGACAAAAATTGAATTTCTAATATGACTCATCGGAGGACGAGGGGGGGTCATATTCGATCCTATATGATAAAAACTAGATACGTTTTTCAACACATTCATGCCTACAAGTAGATAAGCTTTGAAAAACATTAAATCCTAAAATTATTGGAAGGTGTGTCCAGTGTGTGCCTCCTCTAGTTCTATCTAGGGTGTTTGGTTCATGCCTACTGGATCTACATTCCTAGAGATTTGAAGAACTATTTCCTTTTATTTAATCCCCTTTGGAATTGAAAAAATTGACATCTTGGTGTTTGAGACT
>ML776702.1:144162-171799 GCA_009831015.1 Picea engelmannii
CAACTCGTAAACCCTAACTCAGAGCTCAGTGCAGAGGTTCGACGTTTCCCCACAATCCAACGATTTGGTATTTGTTGTTATCAAGCCTCCAAGTAAGCAATTTTAATCATGGGTTAATTTGTTGCAATAAGAAAATAATTAAAAATAAATTAGTTGCAACTAGAAGTGGAGATTTTACTATTTATGGATAAAATGGTTATAAGTGGACAAGTGGTTAGAAGTGGGTTAGCCCTAAAAAGAATAAAGTTGGATTAAGTTGGTTAGAAGGTAACCCCTTGAGGAAGCTACATGGAAGTATAAATAAGAGAGAAAGGCTCTCCTATTAGCAGCTATTGAACACATTGAATATCTATTATTGTGTAAGGTTTATTGTAGGTACTCATTGATACATCTGAAGTTACGCAAGTTTGAGGTAGCACGAAGGGTTGACGATGAAAGTTTTAGAATTGCAGAAATACTGAAAAAAACCTAGTTTTTGAGGTGTACACGGGTTGTAGTGGAGAAGGGAACATACGTATGTGGGATGGAAGTATAACAGGGAGCATACATGTGGGAAAATCCATGAAAGCTTGAGTTTTTAAGGGTGTGAGGTTCTCATAGTCTGAAAACAAGATCCTAGGAAGGTCTACGGTGATCAGGTATAACAAATCTATCTACAGATTCAAAAGGTATGTCATATTCTTGTGTATAGTTGGATATTGTTATCTTCATGAGATATGGTTGTGGGAGTTTGAGGTTTTTTCTGAGAGAGGGTGTTAGTTGTATGACACTTATGGTATGAGATAGATCCAAAGAAGCACAACATTGGTATGTTAGTATTATTCATTGGTTCATCTTGTTGGTTCAAGTCTTGAGACATAATTTGTATTTCTTGGTATATGGTTGAGGTTTCTGGTTTTCAAGTATTTGTGAAGGTGTATGTATGGTGTGAGTTTACATATTAGTAAGGGTTTGATGTCTAGTCCATGTGAGGATTATTACACTTGTTCATTATTGTACACACATGTATGGAACATGACTAGAGAGACATAGATACACTTGGTTAAGGGATGTATAGATGATGTATGCACAGGGAACAACTACAGATAAGACACAGTGACAGGTTGCAGGTTGATGTGACAGAGGCAACAAAGTGTTTGAATTTCCAAAAAAGGTGAAAACCCTAGCTTACTGAAGTTGTACGTAGGCTGCAATATATATAATCCACATACATACAAATGATGCAGTATAGACATGGTGTGTACATACGTGAGCAACAATATATACAGGTCATGTACCTATTGGGTTTTGTTGGTACAGGTACAGGTTGGTTACAGGTCAGTGGCACAGGTTGGTTACAGGTTGTTGGGATAGGTTGGTACAAGTTTATAGTGGCATATCTTAGAGTGATAGTGTGGCATTGATTTCATCATTTAACACTTATATATGTAACGATCCCCGTCGTTACAACAATAAAAGCGACGTACAATAGGTAAAAATAAAAATTCTTTTTAATGTTGCGTTAGGTTATTAAAACATCATAATAAATAACAACATCATCGACACAACTTTCACATAATTAATGTAACAATATCAATTCATTAACCATCAATTACGACACAAGGCATACACATCATCAACGATATTCAAGGCACAATAGCATTCTAATAAACCAACACATGTAACAAAACAGTCCATGGCACAATAAATTTAACATCTACATCAATCATCCGTCAATAAATTAAGGGAACAATTAAAGGAGGTTAATCCATTATTCATTGGTACATTTGTTGACGCAAGAAAATATCACTAAACCAACATCCGTTAATACATCAATGACGCCAGTAAGGGTTGTTAACCCATCATTCAAAATAAAATCCATTTGCGCAAAAATCTAAAATCTATAACTCAATTACAACAATCCATTTGCACAACAAACTATGATTACTAAATCCATTATATGATGACATAAGAGAATGTGCAAGGTAAAAATTCATCATTTTTATGGCATTTAAGTAACTCCAGTCAATCAATACATCATCTACATTCCATGGCACAAACAATATAACTACTTAGTTCATTATTACCTCAACAATCATTCCACATGCCACAAAACCAAAATTTGATCAATTGCCCATCAATATCAAATTCATTGCACATGAGGGTTACACTATCTAAACCAATGATGCATCATCGATATTAGAAGGCGATTATAATTCTAGTTAATACAACCGTCAAACATCAATAACTTAATGGTGCAAATGTGGTCATCAGTTTTAATCCCTTTTCATTGTATGTGAGTGACAATTGATTGATTTATGGCGCAACAAATATAAGCACTCTATCAAATCTAGAAACACATCATTTCAAAGGAGAAAGCAAGTCTGAACACAAGTATCTTAGCTAAACATTCTCACATTAAGGGTATACTCTAGGAATAGATAAGGAGAGGAAGATTTCATTTTCGTTCGCACGCCCCAAGAATATCAATACAAGAGTTAAATCCACCTTCTCATTTGACATCCCATGATAACTAATCAACAAAATTGTTTAAAACACCCATACAATTTAGTATAACACTCAACCATGATAAGAGAGAGGAGTAATAAGGGTTAAAAACTCAACCACAAATGTCCAAGAAGGACATTCATATTTTGTGTGTTTTCTTTTTGAAGGAAAGGCCAGGAAGAGAAGTTGAAGGAAGACCTTAAAAATTTGGTTGAATAAATAAAAGGGAAAAAATAACTATGGGAAGTTATCGAAGTCTCTTGCAAAAAATAAAAAGGGGCACCTTCACTAAGAGGGATAGCATGGTTTCTCAGTTGAGAGTTAATAATAATTTAAAAATTTAGAAAAGAAAGAATACAAGACCATGGTGATGGAAGATAAATAACCATAAACCGAAAGTACACTTGAGTAAAAGAGAATATGACTGTATTATCTGAAATTCACATCCCAGTCTTAAATTAATAAAAATTCTGAATATAACTTTATTGTTGGAAGCTTAGTGTTAAGTTGGCCAGCTGGACGAGGGGAGGTTCTTATCCAACATTCAAGTCACATAAGAATATCCTTTACAACCATGATCCTTTCTCACCTTGAAGGTATAATTTATTAACAGTTGTACACCAGTAAGTAATCTCAATGGAATTTAGAGGGGAAATAAGTCAACCAGAATAGTCATGAAGAAGGGTTAAGTCGCATCCTTCCATCGCGCGTCGCCTAGTCGTGGACACTCTTCCGCACGAATTGAGTGGGGTTACTATGGCTGGCATTAACGCTTCAGGGGATGCTCGACACGTGATCTGGAGGGAGGCAATTTATTTCCTACCCACAACTGCTAATTGTAACTATAAAACAATGGGAAATGCGTTGATCATCACCACACAGAGTTAGCGAATCTCCTCTCTATGCTAATAGATTTTAGTCATTCAAGAAAATTTACTAAGGTAATATGTTCCTTTCTCATACCTCTGGCGAGTACGAAGACTTTGTCGGTTCAAATCCCAAGGTACCCAACGAAGGCACAAGCAACGACGTCTTGAAGACTATTTCCAGAAAAACAAATGCAAGCGGTCATCACCTAAAGTAAGGGAAAAAGATCGAGAAAAATACTCAATTTACAACTATGGAGGATGAGTGACCTCGCTGTCACGCTTAGACTTTAAGCAGTCCTCATCGACGCATTGTCTGATTTGGTGTGCAACTAACCAGGAGACACCCTCGGGAAAGGAAAACTTTCTACCAACTAGAATGGACATACCCACATTGGACATTGTGCGTGACAAGGTATATTCTTGTGTGCAAGTGTGAAATAAATAAATTTAAAAATAAAGAAATGGTTCCCAGGATGCCACGTAGAGTGAAAGTTAAATAAAAAGTTTCCAGGTGGATCGAATTACYGGGGTTTAAACAGGAACCCACATTTACATTTAACCCTCAAAAGGCTTACACACACCCATTCGAGCATATATAGAAGGAGAAGAGGGAGTTGCTTGATAATCAACGCAAGGGTGAGCAGTCCGGGTGAGGAGGGATCGTTGGAAACCTCTTGAACATTTTCGGAAGGCCCCAGGTAAGTGTTGGTTGTTGGTTGTGGAGCCTGATTATCTTCCAGATTCATAGGTCTTTGTTTTCAGTCGTGTTTATACCCCATGAAAACTTTACACCCTAGAAGAATGTACACTCTTCCACGTGAGAGAGTGCAGAGGGGGGTTACCCCCTCTACGGGGTCTAGGGGCAACGTCCCATGAAGGAAAAATTTCCTTGTAAATGTATATTGCAATTTCATTGAAAATATGGATTGTTCATTATAAGGCTGAAGATCTAACGGTAGAAATTATGTTAGGGTTTTTTGCCCTAGAAGGAAACCCTCTGTTATGAGGGAAATGTATTGCGGCTAGGCATTATGGCGAATATTGTATTCTGAGATAGGAGACTGTGAGAAAAAGAAGAGGAAGTTACAACGGGTTTGTTGTAGGTTGCATCCCTTTATTTGTTGGATAATAATAAAGGAAGGACCTGGCAATTTCTCCAGTGGACGTAGCCCACACTGGGTGAACCATGTAAATCTGTGTCTCTATTTTATTGTGTATTTTCTGTGTTTTGTTTCCACATTTGTTTTATTTTATTGCTCCACGGTCCTATTTTCTAACACCGGCGACAAAAGTGGGAAATGTGACTGTAAGAGCAGTTCACAAGGTCGCAAGGAACCCAAGAAATTGCTGGCAGGTGCTAACATTTTCCATATCTTGGCGAATTCGCTGACTGTCAAGAATGGATGGCAAGGGCAATGTGTTTTCTACCCAAAATCTATACTAGGCATAAGATATAGGATGCATTCCTCTAAGAGTAGGAGAAAACTTTCCTTGGTTCGAGAGCTCAATTACACACTGAGAAAACACTTTGAGTGAGGCTCGCTACAGGGAGCACTCACATTCGATCTCAGGCCCAAAATTCACTGACAAAAGTAGAATATTCGTGGAGAGAAGAAAGGGTAAACAAAAATATAGTTGAGCTCTCGAGGAACACAGAGGCGATCCTGAGGTAAATCGATGATTGGTCAAGGAAGACACAGAAAAATACAAGACTGTGAAGACGCTGATCCATGGAAGAGCGTAGAGCTCAGGCTCTTCCCCCAACGTAGAGAAAAATGAGTCTTGGAATCGTTGAGCTTAAGGAAAGAATAAAATGTCGAGAAGGTAGGAATAAAAACGCTGAGCAAATTCAAGGGAAATCGCAGAGTAATCAAGGTAAAATTGTTGAGGTAAATATCCATTAAATTCGTAGGGAAGGATGCCAAAACAGAGGTTTTGAAGGGAAGAATTGCAGGGATATCACCCAAAAATTCACAGGCTAGATTAGTCAATCTCAAAAATTTTAAGAGGGAGGAGTTGAGCGAGTGACTACCTCAATGCATAAAAAGAAAACCTTAATGGAATCTCAGACCAGAAATTAATAAGGTTTTGATTAACCCAATTATATATATAACAATCACTTAATACATTGCGACGTCAAAGGAAATAAAATAAACTTATTACTTTGCACTTTCAAAATTCAGTCATGCATACCGTAACCAAAGGCGACAAAGTCGAAGACGTCATTCCGTGCTTGCACCCATCCAACTCTTGCTTTCTAACCATGAAGACTGCACCGATACCTCCCAGCCAATGCTAGGGGTACTCTTCTTTCCCTGAGCCCCCTGAGCCGCAAAGGGGCCACGCACAAAAACCAGAGAAAAACTAGCTCCCAGCTTGCCTTGCAAGTTCGATCTACCACTCTCTATTCGGGATGAGTATCCCAACTCCCACAAGAAAAATCAGTCAAGAAAAATYTGGCATCATAACACTACGCATACCCATCGTGATCCATTCCCCTCCTCTATCATTTCTTTTATAGAGTTCTCTTAGTGACTGGTTTCCAAAATGCACATTAAGTTATTTTTATTAAATTTTTATTAGGAATATTCTCCCCCGTACACTTGTCACCTGATCCCTTAGTTGTATCAGAAATTCATTTAATCAGTTAACTTAAATTGCCAGTTTCCCTCACCCACTTAAAAGTGTTCCGCAAAACGCTCCTCGATGTCCCTTTATTCCCTCACATTCCCTTAATGATTGACTCCTTTCTTAAAGCTTAGTTGAGTTCATTTTAGGAAATTTCTCTAGACTAGATTCCCTTCTATGTTCCACATTCCTTTTGTATTTAAGTTTCCCCTTTTTGGTCTAAGTTCTAAATTAGCAAGTTTTGCACATAACCAACAATTAAATTTTTTGGATAAATTTGTTCTCCTTTAATTTTTAAATTTGATTTTTATTCAACCCCCCTTTATTAGTTAATTAATTAGTTTTAGTCCTTATACTCCAATTAGACCTATGTTCTAAATTCAACTAGGCTTAGCAAAATTGTTTTTAAGGGAAATTTTATAATTTTTAAACTTTACTCAGGCAACATTTATTTTAAGGCTGACCAGGTCAAAATGAGATATTGTTTTCTAGGTACCTAGATTCATTGACTAACCAGTGTTAAAAACCATGACGTTCCCTTGAGGACGCAGTACGTGTTCCAAGGGTTCCACTCGCCTTTATTCAAGTTTCATTTATGCGACATGGCCTTTAAGACACATTACGTGCTCCAAGGGTGCCACTCCCCTTTTGAATGATTTTGGTAGATGTCCGCCCTTGGAGTCAATACTCCGTCAGGCGATCGTGTGGGAGACTAAGGGAATCCAAGGAATAAGTAACCTTCGTTATTGCGCGCCCCTTAGAATCTTCTTGAGCAACTGTCTCAGTCTTCCCTCACGACATCGTGGATCTCTTGAACTAGGTAATCGTTAACCTATAGTTCGAGCCACGACGTTAGTGCTAGTAGGTTGCGGCAGGGCTGCTGCCACACCTCTCCCTCGATATATTTGGTTTTCATACATGACCCATTTAATCCAAATGCGAGTCTGATTAGAAAGAAATCAAGAGCCTACATCCATTAACAAAACAGGTCAGTGATCCATAAACAACATCATAATATACCCAGTCATATGTCACATATGCAATAACGGAAATACTCAAACCATATACAATCCACTCCCTGACTCAAACCGAAGTCCAAGGAGGTCCATCGATGCCATCGACATCCTCAATATGTCAAGAGTCCTGCACACTCAGGAGAAACTAGTCAATAACACCTGTCTATACATAATAACATAACATGCCATCATAATCCACAGTCTCATCATCAGAATCCATAAGCGAAGCAATCAATCATATAATGAACCGAATCACTTGCATGTAAGTGTCCTGAAGACCAATTCACATTAGGTGCATGCAAGAGAGGGATTTTACATACACCCCCTCTTGTTTTAAACTTTGTGTCGAAGTTTCACAGTATACAAGTGCAGAAATAAAGTATTTGCAATATCTAAATGTCTAGCAATAAAAAAAATGGAAATTATTGACACATATCATATGCGTCCTCCCACGTAGCCAAGTGTGGACTATAATTGTCCCACTTGAAATTGACCTGATCGACAGTTCGATGTCGCATTTGTCGAATGTGATGGTCCATAAAGTGGATTGGCTCCACCGTGAGCACACCCTCACCCAAAATCCGCCAAGAACTCAAGTCATTCACATGCGTAGGATCATTGACCTAAATTCGCACACATATACAAGATAAACATCGTGCAATGCCTCGACGAATGAGGCATGACTATTTGTTAGGCCCTTCATAATTATGGTCACGCAATGCACATCAAAAAAACCCTTCTGCCAATCTTACGCTTCTTCCAACCCTTTTTCTTATCGTTTGTACTTGTTCTTCCATTTCTTGGATCACTTCTATTCATACCAGGACCCCATCCTCGAGTCTATCCCAACTCAAAGGTGTCTGACATGATCACCCGTAGATAAACACAACAGTGCCATCCTAATGGTACCTTGATGGTTGTTGATTCACGCAACTCGACCAATGGAAAGAAATATTCCCAACGTTTTTGTTTGTCCAACACACCATATGCAATACAACCTTCCAAATTTGGTTCGTTCCTATGGTCATCTTGTCTATCTCAGGGACATGTTGTACTAAAGTTCAGTGGTGTTCCCAAGGCCTCTCGGGAAACTCATCCAAAATCGTATTGTAAACATTGATTCCCCTATCAGATATGATTCTTTTGATACATCTGGCAGTCTCAATATCCCCCTGATATAAACTCTAGTTATACTTGGCACCTGATGCATCATACGCACAGGGACAAAATGTGAAGTCTTCCTTAGAGTGTCAACTATCACAAAAATCAAGTCATGCCTCCTTACCGTCAACGACAATTTCCCCAATGAATTCCATCGAAATGACCTCCCATTTCGAGTCTAAAATAGCGTGTGGTCGTAGCAATCCTGTCGGATGTCTATGTTCAACCTTCAACTTTTGACCATCTAGACATCTCGCCACACAATTAACGATGTCCTCTTTTATCCCTTCCAAAAGAATAAGGGCTTAAGGTCTGTCCTCATCTTCATGACTCTTGCGTGAGCCATGTACCTGCTCTATGAGATTTGTATAAGATCAAAACTTCTCAATTCATCATTGGGTGGTAAGTAAATCTGGTTATTACATCTCAATGATCCGTCGTTGTCCACAATATATCCCTTAATTTTGGTACCAACACGGTGTCTTGTCCAATATAATTCCTTAACCTCCTTATACCAGTCATCGTCGTGTTGTAGTTAGAATCATTTCACGAAGATTCGTCTGAAGGGGGACCACCGAAAATATGTGTGGTCTCCGACTCAACGCATCTGCAACTCTATTCATTATCCCTTCTATGTAGGAAATCTCAAAATCGTACTCCCTAAGCAGTTCTGACCAACGCCTTTGCCGTGCATTCAAGTCACTTTGTGTAGTAAGGTGTTGTGAACCACAGTGGTCCATTTTTATTTTGTTCGATATTCCATCCAATCAGGTAGTGTCCCCACACTCTCAGGAAAAACATAGTGGCTAATAACCCTAATCATGCATCACGTAGCTCTCGTCATGCCTTCTTAACTTTCTCGAGATGTAAGGGATCACTAGACCGTCTTGCATCAAGACTCCACCTAAGCCTTCCTTGGATGTTTCCGTGCATACCAAGAAGTTTCCATCCTTGTCAGGGACCTTTAGTATCAGTGTTGTCATCAACAACTCCCTGAGCCTTCGAAATGCTTTTGCGCATTTCAAACTCCATACAACTTGTTTTTCTTTTGCAATTCCATAATCGGATTTTCATTCTTCAAAAAACCTTCGATGAACCATTGATAATATCTCCCTAAACCCATGAATTCATTTATTTCTGGGATGTTCGTCGACGCATTCCATTCCACAATTTCCTCCACCTTCACTAGATCCACAACAATTTCCTTCTCTGGGTATCACATGACCTAATTAATGAATCCTTGATTAATAGAAAGATCATTTCAACAGTTTCCCATATAATTTGTTCTCTAGTAAACACCATAGTACCAAGCACAAAATTTCAACATGTTCTTCCATTGTCCAAGACTATATCAAAATGTCATCAAAGAATGCTCGACAATAGTCAAGCATAGTCTCCATGACCCATCCTTCTTTCGTATGAAAATAAGAGGAGCACCCCAAGGCGATACACTTGGACGTATAAGTCCTAGGTCCAACAACTCCTTCAGTTTCATTTTCAACTCCTGTAACTCAGGGGTCGACATCCGATAAGGCATTCATGCCATTGGTTCAGTTCCAGGTTTTAGGTCGATTGTAAATTCCATCTTGGCTTCGGGTGACGCACCTGGTAATTCTTTTGGGAATCATGTTCGCAAAATCTAGTACTACCGAAAGGTTTTCTAATCCTTTCGCCATGCCCTTGATTCTCAACGCTAAGTATGCATATAACTTGCAGCCTTGCGTGTGATCTCTTGTAGTTGTATGGAAGAAATCAACCTCAGAGATACTCCTTGTTTTCTTCCTACAATCACACTTCCTTTTCCCTCATCGTCAGTCCAACTCAATCGCTTCATCTTATCGTTGAGTATTGTAGCATGTGATTCCCACCAGTCCATACTGATCACGATGTCATAAGATCTTAAGATCGTGACGTATAGGTCAGAATTCGTTACACTATTCCCCAGATTGTGGCTACATTCTATAACCCTTCCTCCATCCTATTGCTTGGCTCCCGAAGCCATTTCTACGTAGCCTAACTTGTCATGTTTGACCTCCTTTACCTAAATCCCTTCAGCGTGGTATAGAATAAAGCTCCCTGAGCACCAAAATCTAACAAATACTAAATTTTTGTTGGAGATGATACCTGACGTCTCGAGCACAGTTGATTGGTGCTCGGCCTAGCGGTTATTCACCACTGCATGAATCTGGTGGGCCTTGCCCAAATATCCTACTGTAGTGTGTCCTGTGGACCCAGACGCTCTGGCATTTTCAACTGGATAATATTGTTGGTAAGGTGGCATCTCCACATGTCCATCACCCGACTGCAGTCCTATACTCCTGGTCCCCGAAGTAGAAGTTGTTGGCCTACTGGCCTAAGATCTCGGTCTATTCTGCTGACAATCCTAACTGCGGTTGTTGGCGGTGATCCCCTGTAGGGCTCTTCTGCTAAGGAAGTTGTCGTCATGATGTCCTGAAAAAGGGTTCTATAAACATGTATTGATAGCAAGATGTCTTTTTATCTCATGCTTCTTCACACTGGATTTCATTAGTCCAGATAGTCTTATAGGAGTCATGCACTGACTACCATGGTAAAATATTTCTTAGCTATGAGGCCTACTGGATTGCATTGTGCAATGTTCGAGGTGTTTATATCCTCACCTCCACACGAAATTTGGAGTTAAGTCCGATCACGAACCTATTGATCTCCATATTTTCTGTGTACAGATGTGGGGCATACCAAAGTAGCTCCATAAATCTGGTCTTATAATCCGATACCATGCAACCACTCTTTCATACAGTGTTGAACTCATCGAGCTGGCACCTAATTCATTCCTCTGACCATTACTTCTCCTGGAACCGTTCCTCGAATCATTCCCATAACACGGCTTCAATGACCATGTTTAGTTGAGGTAGGAGTGTCTTACACCATAAAAGAGTGCTCCCCTTTAGCTGAAGACCACCATGCGGACCTTCGTCCTGGAGGTCATAATCACGAAGCATGAATAACATCACCTTGCTCTCCAGCCATGCCTTGGTGGATGATCCGTCCATGGAAATCGTTGAATCAAGAACTTAACCCTCTCAAGTTCTTCGTGAATTCTACCAGTACTGGATGAGGCGCGCTATGGACCCTCATCGATACAGGTGCCCTGACCTCATCTCAGTACAGATGGTTAATCAAGGCCTCTGACATTCCCTGGAAGGACCTTGTTAGACCATCCACATCCCTTATAGAAATCGACTCCTTCCCAAGGACTTGTTCTTCCCCTTGGGGGTTAGAATCCTAGGGCACGGGGGATTTTGGAGGCGTCACACCTCCTTCCCTAGCACCACATTGTGAATCTCTGTAGCGTCCTCTAACCAATATTATCGCATGGACAGGTTAATCCATTATTCATTGGTATATTTGTTGACACAAGAAAATATTACTAAACCAACACTCATTAATACATCAATGACGCCAGTAACGGTTGCTAACCCATCATTCAAAATAAAATCCATTTGCACAAAAATCTAAAATCTATAACTCAATTCATTACAACAATCCATTTGTGCAAGAACTTTGATTACTAAATCCATTATATGATGACATAAGAGAATGCGCAAGGTAAAAATTCATCATTTTTATGGTGTTTAAGTAACTTCAATAAATCAATACATCATCTATATTCCATGGTGCCAACAATCTAACTACTTAGTTCATTATTACCTCAACAATCATTCCACACGCCATGAAACCAAAATTTGATCAATCATCCATCAACATCAAATTCATTGTGCGTGAGGGTTACACTTTATAAACCAATGATGCATCATCGATATTATAAGGCGATTATAATTCTAGTTAATACAACCATCTTACATTAATAATTTAATAATGCAAATGTGGTCGTCGGTTTTAATCCCTTTTCATTGTATGCGAGTGACAATCGATTGATTTCTGGCGCAAGGAATCTAAGCACTCTATCAAAATTAGTGACACATCATTTCAAAGGAGCAAGCAAGTCTGAACGCAAGTAGCTTAGCTAAACATTCTCACATTAATGGTATCTTCTAGGAATAGATAAGGAGAGGCATATTTCATTTTCATTCACGTGCCCGAAGAAGATCAATACAAGAGTTAAATCCACCTTCTCATTCGACATCCCATGATAACTAATCAAAAAAATCGTTTAAAACACCCCTACAATTTAGTATAACAGTCAACCTTGATAAGAGAGAGGAGTAATAAGGGTTCAAAACTCAACCATAAAGGTCGAAGAAGGACATTCAGATTTTGTGTGTTTTCTTTTTGAAGGAAAGGCCAGGAAGAGAGGTTGAAGGAAGACCTTAAAATTTTGGTTGAATAAATAAAAGGGAAAAAATAACTGTGGGAAGTTATCGAAGTCTCTTGTGAAAAATAAAAAGGGGCACCTTCACTAAGAGGGATAGAATGGCTGCTCAGCAGAGAGTTAATAATAATTTAAAAATTTAGAAAAGAAAGAATACAAGACCATGGTGATGGAATATGTATAACCGTAAACCCAAAGTGCACTTGAGTAAAAGAGAATACGACTGTATTATCTGAAATTCACATCCCAGTCTTAAATTGATAAAAAATCTGAATATAACTTTATTGTTGGAAGGTCTAAGTTGGCCAGCTGGACGAGGGGAGGTTCTTATCCATCATTCAAGTCACATAAGAAGATCCTTTAAAACCAGGATCCTTTCTCACCTTGAAGGTAGAATTTATTAACGGTTGTACACCTGTAAAGTAATATCGATGGAATTTAGAGGGGAAATAAGTCAACCAGAATAGTCGTGAAGAACGGTTAAATCACATCCTTCCACCGTGCTTCACCCAGGCGTGGGCACTCTTTCGCGTGAATTGAGTGGAGTTATTATGGCTGGAGTTAACTCTTCAGGGGATGCTTGACACGTGGTATGGAGGGAAGCAATTTCTTTCCTACCCACAACTACTAAGTGTAACTCTAAGACAGTGGGAAATGCATTGATCATCACCACACAAAGTTATCGAGTATCCTCTCTGTGCTAACAGTTTTTAGCCATTCAAGAAAATTTGCTACGGCAATACGTTCCTTGACCATACCTCTGGCGAGTACGAAGACTTTGTTGGGCCAACTCCCAAGGTACTCAACGAAGGCACAAGAAACGACGTCCTAAAGACTATTTTCCAAAAAAAAAATGCAAGTGGTCATCACCTTAAGTAAGGGAAAAAGATCGAGAAAAATACTAAATTTACAAATATGGAGGATGAGCAACCTTGTTATGATGCTTAGACTTTAACCAGTCCTGATCGACGTGTTGTATGAGTTGGTGTGCAACTGACCAGTAGACACCCTCGGGAAAGGAAAAACATCTACCAACTAGAATGTACATTCATGCATTGGACAATGTGCATGCCAAGGTAAATTCTTGTGTGCAGGTGTAAAATAAAGAAATTGAAAAATAAATCAATGGTTCCCAGGACGCCCACGTAGAGTCAACGTTAAATAAAGAGTTTCCATGTGGATTGAATTACCGCGGCTTAAATAGGAACCCACATTTACTTTTAACCCTCGGAAGGGTTACATACGCTCATTCGAACATAGAGAGAAGGAGAAGAGGGGGTTGCGCGATAATCAACGTAGGGGTGAGCAGACCAAGAGAGGAGGGATTGTTGGAAACCTCTTGAACATTTTCAGAAGGCCCCGAGTAAGTACTTGTGAAAAAAGAGGGGAAACGTGACTATAAGAGCATTCTTTGGGGTGGCAAGGAACCCAAGCAGTCATTGGCAGGCGCTAACATTTTCCAGAGCTTGGTGAATTCACTGACTGTCAAGAACGGATGGAAAGGGAAATGTGTTTTCTACCCAGAATCTATACCAGGCATAAGCTACATGATGTGTTCCTCTAAGCGTAGGAAAAAAATTTCCCTGGCGCGAGAGCTCAACGATACGCTAATAAAACACTCCGAGTGAGTCTCGGTACAGGGAGTGCTTGCATTCGATCTCAGGCCCAAAATTCGCTGACAAAAGTAGAAGATTCGCAGAGAGAAAAAAGGGTAAACAAAAATATAGTTGAGCTCCCGAGGAACATAAAGGCGATCCTGAGGTAAATCACTAATTGTTCAAGGAAGATGCAGAGTAAATGAATATTGTGAAGATGTTGATCCATGGAAGAGTGAAAAGCTCAGGCTCGTCCCCCAACACATAGAAAAAGGAGTCTTGGAATCATTGAGCCTAAGGAAGGAATAAAATGTCGAGAGGGTAGGCATAAAAACACTGATCAAATTCAAGGGAAATCACAGAGTAATCAAGGTAAAATCGTTGAGGTAAAGATCCATCAAATTCACAGGGAAGGATTCCAACACAGAGGTTTTGAAGGGAATAATTGAAGGGATAGCACCCAAAAATTCGCAGGCTAGATTAGTCAATCTCATAAATTTTAAGAGGGAGGAGATGGGCGAGTGACTATGTCAACGCATAAAAAAAAACCTTAATGGAATCCCAAACCAAAAATTAATAACGTAGTGATTACCCCAATTATATATATAATAATCACTTAATACATTGTGAAGTCAAAGGAAATACAATAAACTTAGTACTTTGCACTTTCAAAATTCAGTGAGGCATATCGTAACCCAAGGCGATGAAGTTGAAGACGTCCTTTCATGCTTGCGCCCATCCATATACCGCTTGATAACCATGAAGAGTGCACCAGTACCTCCAAGCCAACGCTAGGGGTACTTTTCTTCCCCGTGACCCCCCAAGCCGCAAAGGGGAAACACACACAAACCATAGAAAAAATATCTCCTAGCTCGCCTTGCAAGGTCAAGCTATCACTCTCCATTCGGTCTGGGTATCCCAACTCCCACAAGAAAAATCAATCAAGAAAAATCCGGCAGCATAACACTATGCATGCCCATCATGATCCATTCCCCTCCTCTGTCATTTCTTTTATAGAGTTATCTTAGTGACTAGTTGCCAAAATGCACATGAATTTCTTTTTATCAAATTTTTATTAGGAATATTCTCCCCCATACACTTGTCACTCGATCCCTTAGTTGCATCATAAATTCATTTAATTAATTAAATTAAATTGTCAATTTCCCTCACCCACCTAAAAGTGTTCCTAAAAGTATTCCTAAAAACACTCCTCGATGTCCCTTTATTCCCTCAGATTCCCTTAATTACTGGTGCCTTTCTTAAAGCTTAGTTGAGTTCATTTTAGGAAAGTTCTCTAGACTAGATTCTCTTCTATGTTCCACATTCCTTTTGTATTTAAGTTTCCCCTTTTTGGTCCAAGTTCTAAATTAGCAAGTTTTTCACATAGCAAACAATTAAATTTTTTGGATAAATTCTTTCTCTAATTTTTAAATTTGATTTTTCTTCAACCCCCCTTTATTAGTTGATTAATTAGTTTTAGTCCTTATACCCCAATTAGACCTATATTCTAAATTCAACTAGGTTTAACAAAATTGTTTTTAAGGGAAATTTTAAAATTTTTAAACTTTACTCGTGCAACATTTATTTTAAGGTTGACCAAGTCAAAATGAGATATTGTTTTCTAGGTACCTAGTTTCATTGACTCACTAGTGTTAAAAACAGTGATGTTCCCTTCAAGATGCACTACGTCCTCCAAGGGTGCCACTCGCCTTTTGACGAATTTTGGTATACGTCTGCCCTTGGATTCAGTACTCTGTCGGGTGAACTTGTGGAAGACTAAGGGCCTCTAAGGAATAAGGAACCTGTCTTATTGCGTACCCATTAGAATATTCATGAACAACTGTCTCAATCTACCCTCATGACATTGTGGATCTCTTGAACAAGGCAATCATTAAACTACAATTTGAGCCACGACGAGAGTGCTAGTAGGATGCGGTAGGGTTGCTGCCACACCTCTCCCTCAATATCTGTAGTTGTCGTGCATGACCACTTTATTCCAAATGTGAGTTTGATTAGCAAGAAATCGTCAGCTTGTATCCATGAATGAAACATGTCATCGATCCATAAACAAGAGCATAATATACCCAGTCATATGTCACATATGCAATAACAAAAATACTCAAACCATATACAATCCACTCCCTGACTTGATATGGAGTCCAAGGAGGTCCATCGATGCCATCGACATCCTCAATATGTCAAGAGTCCTGCACACTTAGGAGAAACCAATCAATATCACATGTCTATACATAATAACATAACATGCCATCATAATCCACAGTCTCATCATCAGAATCTATAAGCGAAGAAGTCAATCATATAATGAACCGGATCACTTGCATGCAAGTGTCCTCAATAATAAGTCACATCAGGTGCACACAAGAGCGAGATTTTACATACACCCCCTCTTGTTTTAAACTTCGTCCTGAAGATTCACAGTACACAAGTGCAAAAATAAAGTATCTGACAATATCTAAATGTCTAGCTATAAAAAAAAATGGAAACTGTTGACGCATATCATATGCATCCTCTAATGTAGTCGAGTGTGCACTATAATTTTCCCACTGGACCTTGATGTGATCGATAGTTTGACACCGTAGTTGTTGAATGTGATGGTCCATAAAGTGGATTGGCTCCGCCGTGATCACACCCTCGCCCAACATCCTCCAAGAAATCAAGTCATTCACATTGCGTAGGATTATTGACCTAAAGTTGCACACAGATACAAGATAAACATCCTGCAATGCCTCAAAGAATGAGGCAAGACTAATCTTTAGGTTCTTCATAATTATTGTCATGCGATGCGCATCGACAAAACCCTTATGTCGATCTTGCGCTTCTTCCAACCCTTTTTCTTATCATTTGTACTTGTTCTTCCATTTCTTGGTTCACTTTTGGTCTTACCAGGACCCCATCCTTGAGTCTATCCCAGCTCAAAGGCATTCGACATGGTCTCCCATAGAGAAACTCAACAATGCCATCCTAACGGTACCTTGATGGTTGTTGTTGCATGCAACTCGACCAGTGGAAAGAACTATTCCCAATGTTTTTGTTGGTCCAACACACCATACACAATACAACCTTCCAAATTTGGTTCGTTCCTACAGTCATCCTGTCTATCTTAGGGACATGTTGTACTAAAGTTCAGTGGTGTTCCCAAGGTCTCTTGGGAAACTTGTCCAAAATCGTCTTGCAAACATCGATTCCCCTATCGGATATGATTCTTTTGGTACGTCTGGCAGTATCAATATCTAGCTGATATAAAATATAGATATACTTAGTGCCTAATGCGTCATACGCATAGGGACAAAATGTGAACTCTTCGTCAGAGTGTCAACTATCATGAAAATCGAATCATGCCTCCTTACCGTCAACAGAAATTTCCCCAATGAATTCCATCGAAATGACCTCCCATTTCGAGTCTAGAATAGTGTGTGGCCGTAGCAATCATGTCAGATTTCTATGTTCATCCTTCACTTATTGAACTTCTTTACATCTCGCCACGCAGTTGATAATGTATGCTTTTATCCCTTCATRAAGAATAAGGGCTTAATGTATGTTCTCATCTTCATGACTCTTGGATGAGCCATGTACTTGCTCTATGAGCTTCGTATAAGATCAAAACTTCTCAATTCRTCGTTGGGTGGTAAGTAAATTCGATTATTACATCTCAATTTTGGTACCAACATGGTGTCTTGTCCAATAGAATTCCTTAACCTCCTTATACCAGTCATCGTCGCGTTGTAGTTAGTCATTTCACGAAGATTCGTCTGAAGGGGYACCATCGACAATATGTGTGGTCTCCAACTCAAAGCATCTGCAACTCTATTCACTGTCCATTTTATGTAAGTAATCTCAAGATTGTACTCRCTAAGAAGTTCTCACCAACACCTTTGCCGCACGTTCAAGTCACTTTKCRTAATAAGGTGTTGAGAACCACAGTGGTATGTTTTTTTTTGTTTGAAATTCAGTCCAATCAGGTAGTGTCCCCACACTCTCATGGAAAACACAGTGGCTAATAACCCCAATCATGTGTTATGTAGCTCTCGTCATGCCTTCTTAACTTTCTGGAGATGTAAATGATCACTCAACTGTCTTGCATCAAGACTCTGCCTAAGCCTTCCTTGGATGCGTCTATTCATACCAAGAATTCACCATCCATGTCAGGACCTTTATTATCAGTGTTGTCATCAACAAATCCATGAGCCTTCAAAATGCTTTCGTGCATTTCACATTCCATAAAAAATCATTTTTTCTTCTGTAATTCTGTAATCGGATTTGCTTTCTTTGAAAAACCCTCGATGAACCGTCGATAATATCCCACTAAACCCATGAATCCATTTATTTCTGGGATGTTCGTCAATGCAGGTCATTCCACAATAGCCTCCACCTTCGCTGGATCCACAACGATTGCCTTCTTCGGGTATCACATGCCCTAATTAATGAGTCCTCGATTGATAGAAAGATCATTTCGAAGGTTTCCCGTATAATTTGTTCTCTAGTAAACATTGTAGTACCAAGTGCAAAAGTTCATCATGTTCTTCCATTGCCTGAGAATATATCAAAATTTTGTCAACAAATACTCGACGGTAGTCAAGAAGAGTCTCCACGACACATCTTTCTTTCGTATGAAAATAACAGGAGCTCCCCAAGGCGATACACTTGGATGTATAAGTATTAGGTCCAACAACTCCTTCAGTTGCATTTTCAACTCCTGTAACTTAGGGGTTGACATTCGATAAGGCGTTCATTCCATCGGTTCAGTTATAGGTTTTAGGTCAATGGTAAATTCCATCTTGGCTTCGAGTGACACACCTGGTAATTCTTCTCGAAATCACGTCCGCAAAATCTCGTACTACCGAAAGGTTTTCTAATCCTTCTGCCATGCCCTTGACATTTAGCGCTAAGTATGCATACAACTTGTAGCCTTGTGCATCCTCTCTTGTAGCTATATGGAATAAATGAACCAGAAGGATACTTCCCATTTTCTTCCTACAATCAAACTTCTGTGTCCCTCATCGTCAGTCCAACTCAACCGCTTCATATTATCGTTGAGTATCGCATCATGTGATTCCCATCAGTCCATACTGATCACTACATCATAAGATCTTAAGATCATGACGTATAGGCCAGAATTCGTTACATTATTCCCCAAGTTAAGGCTACAGTTTGTAACCCTTCCTCCATCCTATTGCTTGGCTCCCGAAGCCATTTATATGTATCCTCATTTGTCCTGTTTGAACGCCTTTACCTAAATCCCTTCAATGTGGTCTAGAATAAATCTCCCTGAGCACCAGGATCTAAAAAATACTAATTTTTGGTTGGCGATGGTACCTGACGTCTCGAGCACAGTCGATTAGTGCTCGACCTGGAGGTTATTCACTGCTTCATGAATCCGATGGGCCTTTCCCAAATCTCCTACTGTAGTGTGTCCTGTGGACTCGGCCACTCTGGCCTTTTCAACCAGACAATATTGCTGGTAAGGTGGAATATCCACATGTCCAATATCCGTCTCTGGTCCTATACTCCTAGTCCTCGAAGTAGAGGTTGTTGGCCTACCAGCCTAAGATCTCGGTCTATTCTGTTGACAAGCCTAACTGCGGTCGTTGGAGGCAGTCCCCTGTAGGGGTATTCTACTGAGGAACCCATCGTCATGGTGTCATGAACAAGGGTTCTGTAGATGTTTCTTGATACCAAGATGTTTTGTATGGTTGGCGTCTGATGTTGTTGTGCACCAGATGTTGTCAGTCCAGACAGTCTTGTAGGAGTCATGCCCTGACTCCCGCGGTCAAATATTTCTCAGCTATGAGGCCTACTGGACTACATCATGTAATGTCTGAGGCATTTATATCCTCACCTTTGCACGAAAGCTAGAGTTAAGGCCGATCACTAACCTGTTGATCTCCAACTTTTCCGTGTACATATGCGGGGCATACCGAAGTAGCTCCATAAATTTGGTCTTATAATCCGACACCGTATGACCACTCTGTCGTACGGTGCTGAACTCATCGACCTGGCTCCCAATGAATTCCTCTGACCATTACTTCTCCTGTAACCGTTCCCATAACATGACTTTGACGACCATGTCTAGTTGAGGTAGGAGTGTCTTCCACCATTGAAGAGCATTCCCCTTTAGCTTAAGACTTCCATGTGGACCTTTTTGCTGGAGGTTGTAATCAAAAAGCACATTGCCTTGCTCTCCAGCGATGCCTTGGCAGTTGAGCCGTCTGTGGAACTCGTGGACTCAGGAACTTAAACCTTTCAAGTTCTCTATGAATGCTACCAATACTGGATGGGGCATGTTGTGGACCCTCAAGGGTACAAGTGCCCTGGCCTCATCTCAGTATAGATGGTTAATCAAGGCCTCTAACATTCCCTAGAAGGACCTTGTTAGACCATCCACATCCCTTACAGTAATCAAATCCTTCCCAAGGACTTGTTATTCCACTTGGGTGTTAGACTCCTAGGGCGCGGGCACTTCTGGAGGCATCACACCTCCTTCCCCAGCACCACGTTGTGAATCTTTGCAACTTCCTCTAATCGATATTATCACATGGATAGGTTAATATTTTAATTAGCGTTAAGTATTAATCAAGGGATTAATTCAGTGGAAGGTGTGGATATCCACAGTTGCAGAGTTGAACCCACTCTGATACCATATGTAAGGACCCCCATCGTTACGACAACAAAATAGACGTCCAATAGGTAAACAAAAAATCTTTTCAATGTTGTGTTAGGTAATTAAAACATCATAATAAATAACAACATCATCGACACAACTTTCACATAATTAATGTAACAATATCAATGCATTAACCATCAATTACGACACAAGGCAGACACATCATCAACGATATTCAAGCTACAATAACATTCTAATTAACCAACACATGTAACAAAACATTCCATGGCGCAAGAAGTTTAACGTCTACATCAATCATCTGTCAACAAATTAAGGGCACAATTAAAGCTGGTTAATCCATTATTCATTGGTACATTTTTTGATGCTAGAAAAGATTAAACTAAACCAACATTCGTTAATACATCAATGACACTAGTAAGGGTTGTTAAGACATCATTCAAAATAAAATCTATTTGCGCAAAAATCTAAAATCTATAACTCAATTCGTTACAACAATCCATTTGCACAAGAAACTCTCATTACTAAATCCTTTATATCATGACATAAGAGAATGTGCAAGGTAAAAATTCATCATTTTTATGGCATTTAAGTAATTTCAATCAATCAATACATCATCTATATTCAATGGCACCAACAATCTAACTACTTAGTTCATTATTACCTAAACAATCATTCCACATGCCACGAAACCAAAATTTGGTCAATCTCCCATCAACATCAAATTCATTGTGTGTGAGGGTTACACTTTCTAAACCAATGATGCATCATTGATATTATAAGGCGATTAAAATTCTACTTAATACAACCGTCATACATCATTAATTTAATGGCGCAAATGTGGTCATCAGTTTTAATCCCTTTTCATTGTATGCGAGTGAAAGGAATCTAAGCACTCTATCAAAATTAGCAACACATCATTTCAAAGGAGAAAGCAAGTCTGAAAGCAAGTAGCTTATCTAAACATTCTCACATTAAGGGTATCTTCTAGGAATAGATAAGGAGAGGAAGATTTCATTTTTGTTCATGCACCCCAAGAAGATCAATACAAGAGTTAAATCCACCTTCTCATTCGGCATCCCATGATAACTAATCAACAAAATCGTTTAAAACAACCATACAATTTAGTATAACACTCAACCATGCTAAGAGAGAGGAGTAATAAGGGTTCAAAACTCAACCACAAAGGTCCAAGAAGGACATTCATATTTTGTGTGTTTTCTTTTTTAAGGAAAGGCCATGAAGAGAGGTTTAAGGAATACCTTAAAAAATTGGTTGAATAAATAAAAGGGAAAAAGTAACTGTGGGAATTTATCGAAGTCTCTTGCGAAAAATAAAAAGGGGCGCCTTCACTAAGAGGGATAGCATGGCTGCTCAATAGAGAGTTAATAATAATTGGAGAAAGGTTAAGTCACGTCCTTCCACTGCGCGTCACCCAGATGTGGACACTCTTTCACGTGAATTGAGGGGGGTTACTGTGGCTGGCGTTAACGCTTCAGGGGATTCTCGACACGTGGTCTGGAGGGAGGTGATGTCTTTCCTACCCACAAATTCTAAGTGTAACTGTAACATAGCAGGGAATGTGTTGATCATCACCATACATATTAGTGGATCTCTTCTCTGTGCTAACATATTTTATCTGCTCAAGAAACTTTACTAAGGCAATACGTTCCTTTCTCAGACCTATGGCGAGTACGAAGACTCTGTCGGGTCAACTCTCAAGGTACCCAATGAAGGCACAAACAACGACATCCTGAATAATATTTCCACAAAAACAAATGCAAACGGTCATCACCTTAAGTAAAGGAAAAAGATCGAGAAAAATACTCAATTTACAACTATGGTGGACGAGCGACCTCGTTGTCACGCTTAGAATTTAAGTAGTCCTGATCGACGTGTTGTTTGAGTTGGTGTGAAATGAATCAGGAGACACTCTCGGGAAAGTAAAATCATCTACTAACTAAAACAAACATACCCTCATTGGACAGTGTGCGTGCCAAGGTAAATTCTTGCGTGCAGGTGTGAAATAACTAAATTTAAAAATAAAGCAATGGTTCCCAGGACGCCCACATAGAGTCAAAGTTAAATAAAGAGTTTTCAGGTGGATCAAATTACCGGGGATTAAACAGGAACCCACATTTACATTTAACCCTCAGAAGTCTTACACACTCTCATTTGAACATAGATAGAAGGAGAAGAGGGAGTTGTGCGATAATCAACATTGGGGTGAGAAGTCTGGGCGAGGAGGGATCGTTGGAAACCTCTTGAACGTTTTTGGAATGCCCCAGGTAAGTGTTGGCGATAAAATGGGGAAACATGATTGTAAGAGGAGTCCACGAGGTTGCAAGGAACCCAAGCAGTCACTGGCAGGCGCTAACATTTTTTAGATCTTTGCGAATTCGCTGACTGTCAAGAACGGATGGCAAGGGAAATGTGTTTGCTACCTAGAATCTATACCATGCATAAACTACATGATGCATTTCAATAAGCACATGAGAAAACTTTCCCTAATGCGAGAGCTCAATGACACACTGAGAAAACAATCTGAGTGAGGCTCACTATAGAGAGTGCTCACATTCGATCTCAAGCCCAAAATTCGCTAACAAAAGTAGAAGATTCGTGGAGAGAAGAAAGGGTAAACAAAAATATAGTTGAGCTCCCAAGGAACATAGATGCGATCATGAGGTAAATCGTTGATTGGTCAAGGAAGACACAGAGCAAAAGAAGATTGTGAAGACGTTGATCCATGGAATAGCACAGAGCTCAGGATAGTCCCCCAATGCAGAGAAAAAGGAGTCTTGGAATCACTAAGACTAAGGAAGGAATAAAACACCAAGAAGGTAGGAATAAAAACGTTGAGAAAATTCAAGGGAAATCGTAGAGTAATCAAGGTAAAATAGTTGAGGTAAAAATCCATCAAATTCGTAGGGAAGGATGCCAACACAGAGGTTTTGAAGGGAAGAATCGTAGGGATAGCACCCAAAAATTCGCAGGCTAGATTAGTCAATCTCAGAAATTTTAAGAGGGAGGAGCTAGGTGAGTGACTACCTCAACGCATAAAAAAAAACCCTTAATGGAATCTCAAACCATATATTAATAACACAGTGCTTACCCCAATTATATATATAATAATCACTTAATACATTGCAACATCAAAGGAAATACAATAAACTTAGTACTTTGCACTTTCAAAATTCAGTGAGGCATACTGTAACCGAAGGTGACGAAATCAAAGACATCTCTGCGCTTACGCCCGTCCAGCTCCCGCTTGCTAATTGTGAGGACTGCACTAGTACCTCCCAGCCAAAACTAGGGGTACTCTTCTTCCCCCTAATGCCCCCGAGCCGCAAAGGGGCCACACACACAAACCAGAGAAAAACTAGCTCCCAACTTGCCCTGCAAGGTCAAGGTACCACTCTCTATTTGGGCTGGGTATCCCAACTCCCACAAGAAAAATCAGTCAAGAAAAATCGGGCAGCATAACACTACACATGCCCATCTTGATCCATTCCCCTCCTCTGTCATTTCTTTTATAGAGTTATCTTAGTGACTAGTTGCCAAAATGCACATTACTTTCTTTTTATTAAATTTTTATTAGGAATATTATCCCCTGTACACTTGTCACATGATCCCTTAGTTGCATCATAAATTCATTTAATTAATTAAATTAAATTTCCAATTTCCTTCACCCACCTAAAAGCATTCCTAAAAATGCTCCTCAATGTCCCTTTATTCCCTCACATTCCCTTAATGACTGATGCCTTTTTAAAATCTTAGTTGAGTTCATTTTAGGAAAGTTCTCTAGACTAGATTCCCTTCTATGCTCCACATTCCTTTTGTATTTAAGTTTCCCCTTTTTTGTCTAAGCTCTAAATTAGCAAGTTTTTCACATAGCCAACAATTAATTTTTTTGAATAAATTCTTTCTCCTTTAATTTTTAAATTTTATTTTTCTTCAACCCCCCTTTATTAGTTGATTAATTAGTTTTAATCCTTATACCCCAATTAGATCTATGTTCTAAATTCAACTAGGCTTAGCAAAATTGTTTTTAAGGGAAATTTTATAATTTTTAAACTTTACTCAAGCAACATTTATTTTAAGGATGACCAGGTCAAAATGAGATATTATGTTCAAGGTACCTAGGTTCATTCACTCACCAGTGTTATTTTAAGGCTGACCAGGTCAAAATGAGATATTATGTTCAAGGTACCTAGGTTCATTCACTCACTAGTATTAAAAAACGTGATGTGCCCTTCAAGATGCACTACGTTCTCCAATGTTGCCACTCACCTTTATTCAATTTTCATTTATGCAATGTGTCCTTCAAGACACGATACATGCTCCAAGGGTGCTACTCGCCTTTTGAATGATTTTGGTAGACGTCCACCCTTAGAGTCAACACTCCGTCGAGCGAACTTGTGGGAGACTAAGGGCCTCTAAGGAACAATGACCCTGCCTTATTGCGCGCCCCTTAGAATCTTCATGAGTGATTGTCTCAGTCTGCCCTCACGGTATCATGGATCTCTCGAACTAGGTAATCGTTAACCTATAGTTCGAGCCACGATAAGAGTGCTAGTAGGTTGCGGCAGGGATACTGCCACACCTCACCCTCAATATCTCTAGTTGTTGTGCATGACCCCTTTAATCCAAATGTGAGTCTGATTAGAAAGCAATCATCAGCCTGCAACCTTCAACGAAACATGTCAGTGATCCATAAACAACACCATAATATACCCAATCATATGTCACATATGCAATAACGAAAATATTCAAACCATATACAGTCCACTCCCTGACTCGATCTGGAGTCCAAGGAGGTCCATCGATGCCATCGACATCCTCAATCTATCAAGAGTCCTACACAATCAGGAGAAACCAGTGAATACCACATGTCTATACATAATAACATAACATGACATCATAATCCACAATATCATCATCATAATGCGTAACCAAAGCAGTCAATAATATAATGAACTAGATCACTTGCACGCAAGTGTCCTCAAGAATAAGTCGCATCAGGTGCACACAAGAGCGGGATGTTACAGCGGCAGGACGGGGCATGGATAGGTGGTTGTGCCACCTTCTGGTTGTAGCCAGAGAAAATAGGGGGTTGTAGCCTCCTTCTGGTTGTAGCGAGAGAATTGGGAAGTTTGAGCTTCCCTCAGGTTGTAGCCTGAAAACATAGGGGGTCGAAGCCTCCTTCTAGTTGCAGCTAGAGAACAAAGTAAGTTAGTGCTTCCAATGAATGTAATTCTTAAAGACATATAAGAAAAATAATTCTATGGTTTTCTCCTGCATTGGGTTTCCACATAAAAATACTATGTATTGTGTATGTGTATGATTGTTCATTGTTCATAGTTTATTTACTCTGCACTTATTGGATGATAATGTTATATTGATCATAAAGATAAATAACACTTTCATACTATTTTTAAAAGGATTAAAAATATCTATTACTAATTCACCCCCCCTCTCAGTAATCCAACAATTGTTATCAGAGAAGGTTCCTTCAGAAATTAGTTCAACCACTGGAAGCTAGATCATGGAGAGAAAAAATATGTACAAAAATAGAATACCACAGTTTGATGTAGATAACTATGCATTCTGGAGAAGAAGGATGAAATCATATGTACAAGAACAAGGATTTGAGGTTTGGAAATCAGTTGTAGATGGATATAAAGAACCCATCGTTCCTCCAACAAATGAAAATGGAAGGATACTCAGTCTAAATAATTTAAAAGCCAAAAATGCTCTTCTGAATGGTCTTGGTGATTTGGTATATGGAAAAGTTATGCATTGCAGCTCTGCAAAGGATATTTGGAACAAACTTTAGAATCTTTATGAAGGAGATGAAAAAGTCAAGGCATCAAAACTTCAAACTTACAGAGGTCAATTTGAACAACTGGAGATGAAGGAAGATGAGAATATTTAAACTTACTTATTCCGAGTTGATGAAACAATGAATGCAATCATAGGATTGGGAGAAGAAGTGGATGAATCTATAATTGTTCAAAAGGTACTAAGATCTCTTCCAATGATATTTGATCCCAATATCTCGGCACTAGAAGAAAGAACAGATCTGGACTCTATAAGCACAGATGAACTACATGGAAGATAGAAACAACAATGAAATCTCAGAACACGATGAAGAATTAGAAAACTTCGATAGAAGACTGAAAAATGGAACCGACGACAGATATAGAGGTAAGTTCTATTGATTTATTTTAATTGTGATGGTATTGATCATTTTGCTAACAAATTTTCTCATAAGAAAAATAAAAGAAATGAGGAAGATGATTCAAATAGAAAAAAAATATACAAAGGTAAAAGAACCAAAAATAAAGTCTTCAAGAAAGGTTTATGCACCAAAGATGGCATCTCCTCATCAAACGAAGATGAAGTCAGTGAAAGTGAGATAGAAATATTTTTATCCATGGTAATAGAACTCTCTGATAAACATGGCATCGAAGAGGAATATGAAGAGGGAAAATTTGACTATAGAGAAGAAATGTTGAGTGCTATATAAGTTATAAAAAGAGAAAAGAAGAAAAACAAATCACTACAAGAGGAACTAAAAAGAAAAGAGGAACACAAAATTCCAATTGTGAATAACTAGATCAGAGGATCACTAAGTTAAAAATTCAAGTTGAAGAAGACAAAATAATTGAAGAATAACTCAAGGAATGGTTAGAAGAAAGAGACACGACCATTGGAAATTTGGAAGCAGAGATTATCACATTGAGAAAATATCTTCAAAAGAAAAACATACAGAATAGTTCTAAAGTTTTGGATAATATTATTAATAGTCAGAGACCAAATCGTGACAAGTCCGGACTTGGATACAATCAGACAGAAAAGGGATCAAGCTTCAAAACAACAGATCAAGAAACATATCCAAGAATCTATGTAGAGAAGGTCATAGGAGA
>ML776702.1:178500-197668 GCA_009831015.1 Picea engelmannii
TCTAAAATGCCTTATCTACAATGCCATAGGTCTGACCAAAATCAGGTGTGCCAATTGAAAGTTATGGTAACTTTTCCAAACCTTGCTGAATTTTAGCCTATTCTAGAGAGTGAAATTGTACAACATGCCACACGCCCACTTTTTGATATCTGATTCTGAAAATCATAAAAAAAATACTACGGACTATACTATTTCCAATTCAATTAGTCTCAAAGAATTTTTAACCTCTATGAAGAAGTTATGATTGTTTTACCCGGAACACCTATTTGAGACTAGTTACAGGACTAGTCAAAAACCTTATCTTCCACAGGGTGTATCTCTGAAAGTGCAATGACATAGAAGCTGAAATTCACACCAAAGGTATCTTGATATGTCTTATAAACCACCTCCAATTTTCACTTTCTAGAGTGGCCCGGAAAAAAAGTTGTAGAAAAAATTCCAAGATGTCTCGTTTGAGGAAGCAAAACCCTAGGATCGGTGCTCTGATACCAAATGTAATGATCCAAATTCTTAAAAATATCATAATAGAATATAATTACACACCATGTACAGAATGTGAGTGTGGAGAACAACTCCAAGATAGATAAGTTACACAATAAATCCTTAAATAATAGGATAACCTCCTACACATAACTAAATACATTCATACCTCTCAATTCACATGTCCACAATAATGAATACATAATCTCTATATATACCTATTCACACTTGGACATGAGGCCCCTTTAATATTAGTCCGAACTTATTACATACATATTTACACACTATATGCACATTTAGGTCCATATATTCCTCCCCTTGGGGTCATATCATATACATTTATCCCTATATATGCTCCCTGTGGATCATAACATGAGATCGTTGCCACAATTTTAAGAATAGAGGTATATTCATATGGATTGGTGTTTTCGTTTTAAGAAATCGATGGATATATTTATATGATTTGGGAATTACTTCTTATTCATATAACTTCCAAAACAATGCATGATAAATAATTTCTCAATCCTAGTAAAAGACTTGGTGGATTATATTTCCAAATTACACAATTTCCTAGAGGAGATTCACAGAAGGAATTCAGGTAGTTTAGATCCCAAAGTAGATTATTATGGGACAATGTATAGAGTTTCAAAGGCCTTCAAATGTGAAAGATAAAGGATACATTATATAACTATCTTCAGGAGATTATGAGATTTCACACAACAATCAAACCCATAAAAAAATCTAGATAGCCTATGCCGAAATTTTATTCCCTTAGTTCTTTAAGCTTAACAATTCAAGGAAGATAACATGTATGGTCTTCATTCCTAGAATTTTCCCTTACTAAATCTCATAAATCTGATCACCATATTGTGGTACATGCATTCAAGGAGACATATGACCAACACAATAATTTTATCCTTGCACCCACGAAAAACAAAATTTGGTTGCCTCAATTATTTAGACAATCATCTTGATTTCATGCAATTTAGGCTCTCAAACTCTTATTTATAATTGATAATCCTACGGGTCTTACTCACATGATTGTATTCATGAAGTATACATTATAAACATCATATCTCTAACCTAAAACCATTGGCATTCATTCCTTGACATTCAAACGATAATTATACCAACAATTAAACTTATAATATTTAAAACTCAAAGCATAACCTTGTTATAGCAAGAACTTAAGTAATTTAAGCCTCAAGGGAATCGATAATCCCTAAACGCATAAAAACTCAACATAGACATTTCTTTATCTCTTCCATAAAGTGTGTTCATTTACCATGAAATTTCATAAGTTAAACATGCATGCACATTTTAATTATTAAGCATGAATATAACATTTGATAGCACAAAATTTAGAAACTTACTTATTCGTAATCTATGTCCAACTAATTGACTGAGGGTGAGTTATTTTCCACTCGATCGCAGGCTTTGTTGCGCTAATACCTTTCTACAATAGGAATCCTCCTAGCAGAGCCATGATACCATAAGGGAGAAATTGACACTCTCAGGAATTTTCTGGGCAGTCACTCAACTTCAGAATATAATTTAATTACCTGGGAACAACCTGTTGAGTTTGCAGGAATAGAAAATTGTTGAAATTAATGCAGATGCAAGAGCCATTCTCTGGAGTATGTAAAATACCCTAGCTATGGACTAGGGCCCCCAACACACTTTTGGGTTTTCTTGGTATGAGACCAAGCATTGAGAGCCATGGAAAAAGACCCTAGTGAGGGCCCCCAGTATATGACTAGGGTTCTTGGTTTGGACCAAGCAATAAGTCCCTAGATGTGTCTAGGTCTCCTGGATGTGTTCCAGGGAATCCTTGCCCGATGCTTGGATTGATCCTTGGATATGTTCCTTGGTGGTTTATATAAGTGCCTAGATCTGTCTAAGGCCCCTGTTGTGTTCCAGGAAATCCTTTCTCAGTTCCTGGATTGATCCTTGGATGTATTCCTTGGTGGTTGATATAAGTCCCTAGATGTGTTCCAGGGAACCCTTGCTTAATGCATGGATTAATCCTTGTTCTTATGCCTTGGTGGATAAGGCCTTAGATGTGTTCTAGGGCCCCGAGATGTGTGTGGTGCGGCCTCTCTATTGGTTATCATTTTTTTAGATATGAGTTGGAAGCTCCTCCTTGGTACCTGTTGGTGTATAGGGTGGAGCTTCCCATCCTTCTTTAGCTACCGGACCTGTCTAATGTGTAGAAGTGCCATCTCATTAGCTTCCAGACCTAACCCTTGGAGCTATAGATGGGTATGAGAGTCACAACTTTTTCTCTTTGACTGTCAGATCATTTTAGCAGTCGTGACCTCTCCTTTATCTGAGTTTAGCAGTTGCGACCTCTCCTTCTAGTACTGCGTGGTATGCTGAGGTCTATTTGGTGGGTTTTCCCTCTTGCTGTCCAGATTTTTTGAGTGAAGGGTGTGTTGAGATGCCTATGGAGGGTTTTCCCTCTTGCTGTCCAGAATTTTTGAGTAAAGGGTTTTGTTGAGATTCCTATGGAGGGTTTTCCCTCTTGCTATCCAAAATTTCTGAGTGAAGGGTTTTACTGACATGCCTATTGAGGATTTGATCTCTTGCTGTCCAAAATTTCTGAGTGTAGAGTTTTGTTGTTTTTCTTATGAGGGCCTTCCCTCTTGTTGTCCAGTTATTTCCTGTGTTATATCACTGTTTTGTGAAGTTTTCTTTTTTCTAGGTTATTACTACTACCTAATTGGAAGTATGGTGTTTATTGTTGTTTCCATTGGGGTCTCTATCATTGGAGAAATTGTCCCACATTCCACATTGACAGAGATCAAACCCTAGAGGTTTGATCCAGGAACCTGAACTAAATTCTGAGCTTATTTACAGAGGCATACTTACACAAGTACATCTATCATTAAATCGAGAGGTAAGATAAAATTTTAGTTTTATACTCATAATTTTTGTTTGTTTCCAGATATGTTTATATCTCTTCTTATTTATGTTGATCTAGGGAACACAAAATTTTAAAAGCATTTTTTTTTTTCATTTTCCCCAAATTCTAACATGGTATCAGAGCTTAGGACATGAAAGGAGCTCAAGAGTTGCAGGCTTGAGCCTGCATAGATCCACTTCTTAGGGTTTAAATTCCAGCAGTCATTGAAACCCAAACTCAAGATGCTATTGTCTCCTTGACTTTCTGTCTATTTTGGAGCAAAGAGAGAGTACTTGTATGATGATCCTTTTAAGGGAACCTAGTTTTAGTTTTTGAATTTTCTTTCTGAAGGTTGTTTCTTATTGTTTTAATTTGCTACTTGACCCAACTTTATGTGCTTAGTGGTGGACACATGGAGTACCAGAGATCATTCCATGTTGCATCATTGTCTCCTGTCCAATGTGCAACATGGGCCCCTGATCCAAGAAAGGTAGAATGGGTTAGTATAAATGGCCTCTTTTTAATTCAATGTTGTGTTTTGATAGCCTCTGATAGCACTTATATTATGAGTAGTGTATTCCAAGATATCTTCATAGTGACCAACTCTAGCAGCCATGGTTTTGTTACCCAGTGGTTTGTGTATTCCAAAAGTATTGATTTTGTAAGGGGGATTATCCTATTTGGTGGTGTTGGCAGTGCTTCAAACTAAGCAATAATCTGTGTGTGCAATTACTTTAACTATAATTATTTGTACTCTTTGTTAAACCTGTTGTGAATTATTCTTTAATGCACAAGTCTCGGAGAGGTCTGCTATTTTTGACAAACATCTTTTATGTAGTGAAATCTTAGATATTTATGAATCTACAATAGAAGGACATACTGATAAGGCACAACATTCCTTACAGCTAGTAGTAGACCTATAAATATTTGTATGACATGAAAACTCTATAGCTACAATACCTTCTGACCATTTTTCTTTGAAATAGGTTTGACTAGAGACAAAAAGGGCAAAGTCACCAAATTGGTCTGTCCACTGCATCTCAAATTTAATTTATTTTGAAATTAATAGAGACATCACTCAAAGCCTCATATAGAATGGGCCCTTCCTCTCAAGGGTTTGATCAATGTCAATTATGAGGTGCCTCTAAGGGTAATCATTGCAATGCAAGGGTTGGGGAGTTTGAATATTTTTGTTGATGATTTTTTATGGCTTAATGATGGGCTTCCATATTCACCTTGCAGATTTTATATCAGCCATGTCCTCCAATGGATAGAGAAATCATGTAGTGTCACAAGTCCTCCTTATGATCATGATTACAACTTACATAAATTTATGTTATGATTGTTGTCCTCCCTCACTTTCATTAAATAAAGGAAGGGATAGTCTTTCAGAATTCATATTGAACACATGCTTGTGTTAAGAGAGATCGAGCAAATTTGTCTCTTTCATTATCTTGAGCGGTAGGGTTCATGAGAAGATTCAAGAAGAAGAGATGGGATTTGTGGAATATGGTTACCTCAGTACCATTTGGACTATTTGAAGTAGAGGGGATAGTGAAAGACTATCTTATTTATCCTCTTGAACACTTGTGGGATGGAAGTTTGGGTGCCAAAGTAAACTTGTTTGGATTTTTGGTGGAATGACAAATGCTGGTTGAGAGAGATTTTTTGTTAGGAGAATCTGGAGTCTAGTGTTCTTTATTTTTGGTGGATCCTTGATTTTCTGTTGCATATTCCTTGAGATTGTGTTCAAGTTTCCTCTTTAAAATCCATTGGCACTCAAAGAGGGATTCTCAATATTTTTCAAATTGAATGTACATGGGCACACTTACATTACATTGCATAGCCACAAATACCCATATGCATTTTATCCTACTTGGGCTCTCCCATGTCAACTTTGACAGAACCTGCTGCGAGAATTTATTGGTTACATTACAGACATTTGTTGCCTTCAAAAGATCCAATTTGATCAGTTTGATAATTCGTAAGTAACTCTGATCAGGAACCGAACCCCTATAAAAAGGGGTATTTCATAGACATCAATCTAGTAGAAAAGTTACTTGAACTAACATATACTGCATACACAAAAGATTCCCCAGATAGCTATAGCTAGTAGCAGGCTGCAAATTACAAGTATGTCTTCAGCCCAAACTAGTTCAAGTTTTTCATATTAAAGTTGGTACCAACACCAAGTACTTCTTGAAGAGATATGACACCAGTCAAAAGATCTTGTAGGTTTGGAGGGATCCAATTTTCACATGCAGAGATGCAGACATATTATGAGACTTAGAGGGAGAATTCCCCATATGTTAGCTAGACCATGACATGCAGCAGATGGCAGTGTTGAAAAATTCAAATAAATTGAATATGATGAGATCTCTACCAGGTATACTTCCATAAGATTCATTATATCCCTTGTTGCAGTTTTTTTGGTTGGAAACTTCACCAGATAAATGTTAAGACTAAATTTCTTAACGGTGAAGTTTAGCAAGAGGTTCTATCGAATAGCCCGAGGGGTTCGTAATCCATGGGAAAGAATCCCATGAATTGGATCAAGCTTTGAGAGCTTGGTATGGAAGAATTGACAGTTTCTCTACAAAGTCTTGGGTTCACCAAGAGTATTGAATATTCCAATATTTATATAAAGATTGTACAGAATCATCCTTGAAGGAAAGGAAAATTTGATAGCTCAGACTAAGAGGGATATTTTCAGCAGAATTTGAAATAAAAGACTTGGGTATTTTTGCATTTTTTTTTGAGCTTAGAAGTGTAGCAGAAACCAGATGATATTCTTTTCTCACAAGAGAAAGTATGCAATTGATATGCTCTATAGACTTGGTATGTTGGAATATAAGTCCATATCAACACTGATGATTTCTAACCTGAATAAGTTACAATACCAAGCTACATGTTCATATTCGAAAGATCGCACTATAATTGGGTCCTTGATTTATCTTATACATACCAGACCGGATATTTATCATGCAATGAATGCCCTCTACCAGTTCATGTATGAACCGAAGCATATTCATATGGTTGTTGTTAAACATATTCTGATATATGTTCAGGGGACTATAGCCTATAAGCTTAGATACACTTCAGTGGAGGTGTAATGCTTCATGGTTATATAGATTCAGATTGGATGGGTAGTACAATGGACTGGAAGAGTACTTTTGGATATTGTTTCAGTTTGGATTCAGCTATGATCTCTTGGTTCAACAAGGAATAGGGCTCCATAGCCCAGAGAAATGCAGAGGAAGAATGCATTGCTGCAAGAGATACCAGTAGAGAAGCAGTGTGGCTCAAAAAGATACTCTCAGATTTGTTCAGTGCTAAATTGGAACCCATAGTAATCCACTGTGATAACCAAAGCTATGTAAAGCTCTCTATGATTCTTGTGTTTTCATGATAGAACAAAAGACATTGAGATGAGATATCACTATGTTCGAGACATAGTACAGAAGAACATTCTCAGTATTCAGTATGTTCTGACGGTGGAACAAACGACAAATATATTGTCCAAGTCTCTGTCATTGAAAAAGTATGTGTACTTTCGAGACACGCTTGGTGTTGTTGAGAATGCCTCTCTTGCTGAGAGGGAGTGTTGAAATTAATGCAGCTGCAAGATCCATTCTACGGAGGATGGAAAAGAACCTAGCCATGGACTAGGGCCCCCAACACACTCCTGGGATTTCTTGGTATGAGACCAAGCATTGAGAGCCATGGAAGAAGACCCTAGTGAGGGCCCCTAGTATATGACTGGGGTTCTTGGTCTTGGACAAAGCAGTAAGTCCCTAGATGTGTCTAGGGCCCCTGGATGTGTTCCAGGGAATCCTTGCCCGGTTCTTGGATTGGTCCTTGGATATATTCCTTGGTGGTTGATATAAGTCCCTAGATGTGTCTAGGGCCCCTGGCTGTGTTACAGGGAATCCTTGCTCAGTGCCTAGATTGATCCTTGGATGTGTTCCTTGGTGGTTGATATAATTCCCTATGTTACGAGGAAAATCTCTTGATGGCTAGGGTAAACCACAACAGACAGAAATGAATGCAGAAATCGACTCTATCCCAACAACATGTTATATAAACCAACGTGCAAGCGAGATAAGAAAGAGGCCTACCTCGTCCAGATGTTCGATGAAGTCCATCGTTGAGCACTTTGACCCAAAGCTATATACCTTCAACAAGTTCTCAACAAACAAACAAAACAAGCATATGGTGGTAATATAAAGAATTATCACATTAGATAGCATAATCCATCAAATACATAACAAATACGCCCATGGATAATAACTCATATATTTGCAAGATATTAATTGGACAGGAAAGGAGTAGTTTTATTAATAAATGATCAACAAAAGTGAAAATATTACAGACTTTCATGTCGGAACGGTTCAGAACCGAGAAACTAAGTTCCTTCCAGCTGAGTCTCCACCACTTCAATCCTCCATAAAAGGAAAGCTCATAGAAGGGGGACAATGATGTTCTCCATCAATAAGGGAAGAGCTTGGGGGTTGAACATTGTGTTCAGACTTAAAGGACAAAGGGATGCAGACTCAATATGAAGTAAATAATTTCTCCAGAGTAACTTTTCTCTCAAAGTTGAATTCTTTCTCCCTTTCCATAGCTCGGAATTGGCCCATTTATAGCCTTCAAAATGGAACTGAAGGGCCGAGTCGAAATGTTTCCAGTATATGGAAGGATAAGGATAAGATATCTACTGTCGTGACATGGAAACTCGACATTTAATTTTTATTTTCTGGCACAAATATCGATGTACACATGATGTAGTGGAGCAGCCAGTGTATACACATGTTGTATGGTGTGCAAGATGTGTACAAGTGGAAAAATATTTATTTTTTTCTTTGGATTTTATCAAAAGGGAAGATAAGTCTGCATAGGGAAATGGAATAAGTCCCTTTGTGCAAGATTGCATCGCGTGAGGAAAATCTTTCTATAACACCCTATATGTTTCTAGGGCCCCTGGATGTGTTCCAGGGAACCCTTTCTTAATGCATGGGTTGATCCTTGGTATTTTGCCTTTGTGGATAAGACCCTAGATGTGTCCTAGGGCCCCTAGATGTGTTCTGGGGAAACCTGATCTTTGACCAGGTAGATCTTGGTGTAATACCAAGATGTGTTGATGTGTGATCCTCTTCCTCTCTCCCGGGATGGTCCATGAGACCTAGGAGTTCCTATGAAGATGGACATGAACGCATTGTTGATGTACAAAAATGAATTGAAATCATATAGAATCTGTTGTCTACTATAACAGAAAAATGTAAAAGTAGAAACAAGAATAACTTCATACACCATAAGTGTTATTGCTCAAATCGCCAGGAGGAGGTTGTTTCCAAGATGGAGTGACGATGAAGGGTTGACACCAAGTGGGGAAACATCGGTTGACAGGATCGCCTGAAAGAGAAACAAAGAGTAAATCCAACCTGCAACTGAGGAATTCCTATCGATAAAGTTGATCAACAATATCTCGACACATATCAAAGATTAGTTGTAGTTGGTCTACTAATAAGCCACACAGAGGAGTCGCTTCAGAGTGCACGGGCTCTTCCAATGAAATCATGGTATCCTTAAATGAAGCAGAGGGAGATAATTCTTCAATTCCCATTGGATCCACCTTCTCTATAACAACATAACTCCATTTCTCTTCTGACGACTGAACTGGAAGATCATTTCCATTCGAAGTTGTAGTGACCTGAAAACTCTGAATATCCACATGAGGCACCACAAAGAGCCCGACAGTAACCTGGGGTAGATCTGAGGGAAATTCCTCCTAAAATAGAACCGGACCCCATGCGTCTTCTTCCTAAACATGTGCAATGGGAGGTAATCAAGAAGAGGGTGAAGTAGGAGGAGAAGGAGAATTAGGGGCGAGTTGGGCATTTAGGAAGGGGCAAGTGGGATGGTGATGATTAGAAAGGTAATGGTAGTATTTTGGGCCACACTTGGGTCTGTGATGCTCCCTATGCATGGCATAAAATAGGAATCTTGAGATCTAGATTGAGGGGAAAAGTCGAACCAGTAGCCAAGTACGCCAGAGCAATGTCGTGGAAGGAGCAAGACCAACAAATAGGTAAAGGAAAGGATACATAAAAGAAACTACAAACAAGTGGGAGGAGATAATACATATCTGAGCCATTAAGGTGGCCATGAAACCTGAGTTGACATTGACCATCTTCATGGTACCTTCTATGAAATTCATCACTAGTGTGAACCATAACATTAAGTTTCCCATGAAGACAAGACTTGCACTGAAGAGACCTACTTTAATGTCGCTCATCGGTGAGAGGAATATGAGGATGGAGGCGGCGATCTGCATCATGATAATTTATTGTATGGTGTACAAGTGGCACTCCATCCAGGGAGGAGCAATCTAGTTGACCAAGATCGAATCACTTCTTGAGCAAAGGAGGGGTAGTGAAAAGACTGGCATCTATGGATATATATTTGTCAGATAAAGAGACCCCTTCATTTTCTAACTTATCGAAAACTTTATTCGCCTCTCTACGAATATGGGAGGGGATAAGAATAAGGTTAGGACTTAGGAGGTGTTGACGCTTGAAACTATTAGGACCTAAATGGAAACATCACAAGGATGTAAATCCCCCTGTGTTTTTATAGAGGCGGTACTCCTCTTTACTTTCAGATTTTCTTGGGACTCTAGGTCTTTAGATTATGGGACTTTGCAGAAGTCTTTCGTGGTAATAACATAAGTATAAAAATAACAAGAAGGAATATGTTTTGTTTTTCTTTTAAAGAAACCTACTAAGAAATGACCAGGAACTGCACAATTCATATAATTAAAAAGATAGACAAAATTTTCTCACATCCATCATAGTTAAACTAGAGATTTATGATCACATAAAAATAAAAAGAAGATGATCTGCATGCATAAGAGAAATTTAACAGAGTGAACATGGGAAGCTCAAATAAAGATAATGATAGATCAATATCAAACACTTTATACTCAAAACTCAGAGTTATAAAGCATAGTCAAAACTGATCCTGAAATAACTTTCTTGAAATTTCTAAAAAAAACATAGTGTGTTACATATTCTTTGAAATTTAAAATGCATTTGTCCTTAGGATTGGGATTTGGGATCTCGCAGACCATAAAGAAAACATATACAAGAATTAATCTCATAGAAGGAGGATGGTGGGTGAAAGTAGAAAATAAAGACTTGAAAAGAAGAAAAAGAGAAGTTATCAGACTTTGGTTAAACCTTTCTAGTGAGAGAAGCGGTGTAACTAGATGAAGGAGCTGATAAAGAAAGAAACATGTAATCAACATAAAACTTACTATGATCGTCTCTTGTGTCTTTACTTGCTGGTTGTTGTCCTTTTATTGTCTTCATTGACGGTTACAGAAACCATCTCAACTACTTCTTTCCCTTCGTTGGTCAATTTGTCGATTTCTTTCTTGAACCATTCTCCAATATAATTTTTCATTGGTGCCACGTTTATCTCATGTCGGATTTGGATGTTGAATAACTCTCCCTCTAAGTCTCTTAAATCGAGGGAGATACCATGTAATTCTTCTTCAATATATTGATTCTTCACGAAGCAATCCACTAGCCAATTTTCTATGTCGCCTTCATCATATTCAAGTATACCATAAAACTTTTCAATTGATATCCCTTTGAATATCTCAACTTTTTCATCAAACTGTTGAGTTGAGAATCAATTTAGGGTATTGCACTTCGTTGGTGATTCATTCTAGGTCTATCTACGTGAGCCTCTTGAACATTTCTTCCTTTTTTGATATAGTTTGGTTGCATACTTGAACAATATTATTTAAATTCTTAATTTTCTCCTTCTAGAAAGCGTTCAATTGTTTTATGCGACTTGGGGAGGGAATATCCTCCTGTGTTCTTCTCACTTCTTTCATGTTATAAACTTCGATTCCAAAGGGTAGTACAACATCAAGGTAAAAACCTTCTTCATTCTTTATATCAACCTGCAAATACTCGTGGAAGGCATGCGCCCTCGAACCAAAAGAAACAATGTTTTTAGAAACTTCCCATGGATCTCTGATCAATTCCATTCTTTTCTTAATATTTCTTTCTAAATAGATCTTGGTTGATATAAGTAGGCTTGAATATCCTTTCAATTTAACAGTGGGTGTGGTGGGTCTGACTATTGACAAAGGACTGGAAAGAATTGGAAGAGGCATTAAGGCATGTTTCATTTCCTTGATCCTTTCTTTCAACTTCGTGTTTTCTGCTTCTAGACCACCAATTGAATCATCTAGAGCATCCTCGGTTTCTCTGTGAATTTTAGAGATTTGGGAAGGCCACATATCTTTTAGGTCAACCTTAGAACGAGATTTTCCTTTATTATTATTCATATCACTTTTTTCAATAATCAATTTCTTAGATTCCTTGTTGAAGACAATGCTTTGGAAATTCAATGACTCTTCTTCACTGAAATTCTCATTCTCAATGATCTCTAATGATGAAGTTTGATGGACCGTGTTTCCTGGATGATCAATTATGGGAAACATTTTCTCAATATCTACCTTGAGCTCCATGTCTTCAAGAGAGAAGTTGTTGATGTCATTTTCTATGAGGTTTTCTTCTTCTTGCGCAACATTCTTCCTCTTCTTCCTTAGAGTGGGGATTCTTTTCTCCTCCTCTGCTTGAAATACTGTTGGTAAAATTTCCTAGTTGGTTGGGTCATTGGAGCATTGCTCCAAGATGTGGTATTTTCAGGAGTAACAACTGGAGACTGGGCGCTCTTCTCATTGGGACCCTTTCCTTTCTACTTGTACAACTCGTTAGTACTAAGTATTGTCTCCAAGTCACCAACGTTGTGTGAAGGAGCGCCTAAGTTGTTTTCTTCTTATTCACTCACAATAGTATGAATGAATGATTTGTTGAATCCTATTGACAACATATGTCCCACAAAGATTTTATTAGGGTCAAACCCCTTTATCTTTTCATCATATTTCATATTTACATTATGGAAGTGATTCACAAACTCATCAATTTTGTGTATATTCCCGAATATGAAGTCTCCAATTTTCCAAGGCAAGGGGATGAAGTTCTTTTTTTGTTTTTCATGGAAAAAGTGAAACCAAAAATTGTGTTGCATTGCCACTTTCGTAACAAACAATTTATCGGATACATGGTATGGAATAAAAGAGGTATTTTACTTGGAACAGACGATCTTGATAACACTGTGATTTTCCATCTTCTCTAACGTTTCCCTTTTCTCCAAGAATTTACCAGCCTGGTCTGATATCCTGGGGGTATTTTTACCAAACAACAATCCTTAGAAAATTGAAACGAAATCATTGTAAACTTTGTAAAAATGAAAAGAAGTCTTGTGTCTCCACAATGCTTGATACCATAAGGTAACTAGATCAATTTCACAATTCACCCTCTTATAGATAGTCAATTTTGGAAACTAACAACAATATACTATGGAAAATACCAAATAAGAAGCCACAAAGAATTTCTTGTCCATTTTGTAATGTGATAATTGGGAACAAATTTCAATGGAAATCAGTTTTCCCCAATCGAAGATATCTTGCTTTTTAACTATAAAATATAAAATATAAAGAATCATGCGAGAAATAGTGGCGGTACTTTCTTGACCTGTCAACCTGGTGAACAACCAAGTGATTTCCCGAAAGGGGTTTTAAAAGATATTACCTGAATTCTAGTGATATCTTCTGGAATACTCGTGGGATTCTCCAAGAACCGAGGTAAGAGATCCAGGGCATTATCATTTTTTTTTGAAAAAATTTCTGCAATCCTCTCCTTTGAAGGTAAGTGTTGGCTCGGGGAGCTTCAACATATTAAGAAATGCTTGCAATGAAAGAGAGATGGGAGAATGATCTTGACGTTGTATGGTTAGTTGACTTGGTATGTATTTCTAAATGCACCATGTAACTAGTTCCTTGCAATAGAATACCTCAGGGACACACCCTGCGCGAGCAATTTCAGATGTCTAGATTACATCTTTTTGTGCAGGAGGAGATGAGTAATATAAGTATGCTCTGGACCACTGAAAATTCTGGTCTTCACAACAAAAAATATTCAAAGTATTGCCACATAATTGTTGTCTTGTTGTTGTTGCCATAAGTTTATGAGAGTGTTCCTTCAACTGGATATTAGCTTGAAATGAAATCCTTTCTGAGAGATAATAATAATATAACCCTTGGAAAATCATGCTTTAATGAAAATTAATGAAAAAAATATTCTCAATCCCTTCTCTTATTAATGACGATCTTTACGGAGCCTGCATGATCAATTATTAGCATTAAACCATACTAAATGCATATTGGAAAAATCACAAAGATGGCGGGGACAAACACGAGAAATTTGAATTTGGGGGATTTTGAGAACTTGCCAACCCGAGAACCCGTGAACCCGCGGTTGAAAACGATCATAAATAGGCTAAGTGTTGCACAACAGTCGGTGGGATTCATGATATAAGAGAAATGAAATATGTAGGGGCTCAACACCCTCGACAATTCTGATGGTCATAATGTAGATCACGGGACTTTGGGTGTAAAATGTAGATTGTGGAACTTGGAAGATGAAATCTTGAACCCGTGAACCCGCGGTTGCAAAAATGGTTAAGTTTATTATAACAAGGTGGTCGGTCGGACTTAGGATATAGGAACATGGATGGAGGTGAAAACCTGTGAGTTTTCCAACCCGCAAACTCGTCGATTTTGAAATGCGACTAAGTATGGTAACTAGAAAGGGAAAACAGAAGGGAGAAAAGAAAAAGGGGATGAGGGTAGGTATAGAAGAGATAAGAAATGGAAAAAAAGTTTGGAAAAATAGAAAAGGGAGGGAAATTTCAAAAGTGGGAATTGATCTCAACAACTGGCTCCAACTGTGGGATGATAACCCCACGTGGGTTGTCAAGAATCCATAATCTTATGACCAGGTGCTTCCATCCATTGAGTTATGGAGTCAAAGGTAAGAATATACAAACTGGAAATAATAATAATAATAAAAATAATTATGTACAGGTAAATGAGAAATTTTTAGGTGAAGAAACCTTTCAAATGTTTCCCATTGATAGGCAACATTAATCTTTTAATCTTCATTTCTTTGAGAATATAGGAATTAAAACCCATGATCTTTTCGATGATGTATGGTCCAATCTAGAGTGCTTCGAATTTGGTGTGCATCAATGGTTTCTCTTTGGATTTGTTCCAGAGTAACACCAGGTCTCCCCTCTGAAAATTCTTTACAGTTGCATTCTAGTCAAAATATCTTTTGATACTTTATTGTCTTTGAGAAGTTCTACTTAGGGATTTACTTCCTTCTTCCTCCAATTTCAACAACTGGTTGATCCTCCTTTGGATAGGTGAACTGTCTTCTGCATCTTTTGTATTGACCAAAAAATACAAAGCATTGAGTTCGAGGTTGATTGGCATTTTTGCTTCTTTCCCATAAACCAATGTATATAGAGACATCCCTGTGTTATCCTATGGAGTCGTTCTTCTTGCCCACAACGCGTCAGTCAGGATCAAATGCCAATTCCTCTGGTTCTTGTCAATAGTTTTCTTCAATATTTGAATGAGTGTCTTATTTGTGGATTCTGCAAGACCATTTTCTTGTGGGTAATAATTCCATGTTTTCCCCATAGTAATTCCATATTCTCAATAGAATTGCGTGAATTTTTAACTAATGAAAATCGAACCATTATCAGTGATAAATTTTTCTGGGACAACAAATCTTGACAAAATATTATCTTTGAGGAACTTAATTAACTCTTTAGAATCAACCCTTTTTAATGCCACTGCCTTTGGCCACTTCATGAAATAATATGTAGCAATGAAAATATACATATGTCCCTTGCTTGACTTTAGATTTATCGGTCCGACAACATCAAATCCCCATTGGGAGAATGGTTGTTCTATAGTTATAGGCTACAACGACATCACAGATCTCTTCATTTTCCCTGAAAATTGTTGGCTATATATACACTTCCTTATTGTGGCATATGAGTCTCTAAAAATTGATGGCCAATAAAAACCATCTCTTATTATCTTAAGGGCGGTGGTCGTAGGTGCAAAATGTCCACAACATATTCCTTCATGGAATTCCCTCATTAGTTATTGGGCTCTATTCTCATCAACACATCTTTATAATATACCATCATAGTTACTTCTGAATAGTATATCAGCAATCGACACATATTTATTTGACTTCATCTTCAATATTCTCCGCTCTTTAGGGTTCATGGTGACTGGAAACTGCCAGGACCTCAAGTAAAATACAATGTCTCCATACCATTATGAATCAGCCAATGGTTTTCCTACTGAAATTGAAATCATTCCATTCACACAATCACTATTTGCGATGAGCTTACATAAACCTTATCCTTTGATAGCCTTTAAAGTTTTAATCACAGTATCATATTCTTGGATCTTTTCTAGCTAGTTAGCCCATTTTCCTTCTCTCAATTTTTGATTCAGAAGCATCTTCACTAGAAATTATGGAACATAATAAATGACGTGAGAATTTAGTATGTACGTCTGAAAGTGTGCCATCGCTTTAACAAGATCTAGGGCTTGCTTATACAGTTATGAATACCTCAATTCATAATCATGAAGGGTTTTTCTCATGAAACTGATTGGGAGTTCTTCACCCTTGGTATTCCTCTGAGTAAGAACAGATGCAACAATTGTTTATGTAGCGAACAAATAGATGATGAAATCCCTTTGAAAATCAGGGCTAATGAGGACTGGATTATGGTTATTTCCATTTTGATATTATTGAAAGCTTCTTGTGTATCCGTTGTCGATTCAAACCTTTGGACCTTTTTCAACAATAAATCGATTGGCTTCACAATAATTGCATAGTCAGGAACAAATCTTTGCACAAAATTGATCTTGTCAAAAAATGATTGAACTCCTTTCTTGGATGATGGGGGGTTGAGTTCATTTATTTATTTAAATATTTTTGGATCTATATAAATCCCTTCGTTGCACACAATATGACCCAATATATTTCCTTGAGTTACAACGAATAAACATTTCTTTGGGTTTAGGGAAACACCGTATAATTTGCATCTGTCAAATACTTTCCTTAAGTGATGAATATGATCACTCCTTATTTTTGAATATACTGTCAAGTCATCTTGATATTCCGCCATGAATTTTCCTATCAACCCACTAAATGCATGATCCATGGCTCTATGAAACGTGGCTTCTGCATTCTTCAAGACAAAGGGCATCCTAACATATGTGTATGTCTCCTAGGGTGTTATGAATGTTGTCTTTGCTCTGTCTTCCTCAGCAACCAAGACTTGATTATAACCAGAGAAACCATCTAGCATGGACATGCAAGATGATCCTGTGACTTGCTGGAGCAAAAAATTCATGTTAGGTAAAGGATAATTATCCTTTATACTTGTTGTGATAAGATCTTTGAAATCCACACACATATGAATTTCCTCATTCTTCTTTCTTATTATCATAGGGTTTGAAAGCCAATCAGAATTTCTAATGGGATATATTATTTCGACCTTCTTTAATTTCTCTAATTCAACCTTTACCAGAGGTTTCAATTTGGGGTTCATTATCCTTATTTTCTGCTTGGTCGGCTTTGCTTCTTCTTTCAAAGGGATGATACGTTGGAATATTGTTTTATCATAAGATTTAAAATCATCATAGGTCCATGAAAACACATCAAGATATTGTTTAAAGAATGAAACATATTGATCAACCTTCTCAATGGTGCAATCAACTCCTTGGTTGACATATTTTAGGGAACTGTCAGTTCCAATATTGATCTTTCTTGTTTCTTGAACCTTTCAGAGTGAAATTTCTTACAAAAGATTCTTAGCAAGATCATATTTCGTAAAAAGAGACTCAGATTGAATACAATCTTTCGGGACAACAGATATGTGATTTTCTTCATCATCATTGTTCAATAAAACAATTTCCAATTGTTCATCATTCTCAAACACTTGCAAATATTCCAGGTTATCAGGTACAGAAGGTCGAAATACCCTTTCTACTTGAAAGGATTTTTTGCTTTGAATATCATTCAGGTTTGATAATGATGTCGCCAGAGCCAATGAGTATACCTTTTGATTCTTGTCTCTTGGGATGAAAGAAATGTTGAAAGAGCTGAAATATTCCATCAATTCATTAACTCTTTTGAAATATAATTTGAGTCTTTCTTTATTGATTATATACCTTTGTATGACTTGATTAATTACTAACTCGAAGTCGCTAGTCACAATTAAATGTTCTATCCTCATTTTTTGTGCAATAATCATGCCCTGAATTAGAGATTCGTATTCTGCCTCATTATTAGTGCATGGAAATTCAAGTCTGATAGCATGTGGATGCATAATCTTCTCTAGACTTACAAGGACAATTCCAACTCCACTTCTGGATCTTGAACAAGCTCCGTCAAATGACATTCTCAAATAACCTTCAAACAAATGATATTTATTATCTATATCTTGAATTTTCTCCAGGATTTCACCATGTTCCATGTCTAGGATAACATAATTTCCAATCCCAGCATCTATATAATATTTCATTAATTTGTTGTCCTTCTTTTTGAAAGAGAAGAGTTTCCTAGTTTCACGGGGTACCTTAATCATCACTCCTTCTTTTCTTGGTAGCATCATGCAACTTCCATCATTCATTATGTATCCCCCAATAATGGATGACCGATATCTTCCCGAAAAAACTTCATATGTCGTAGGAAGGTCTACCACAATAATATTGAAAACTGTAATAATATGGGGAGCCGTCATGATACAAGCATAAAAGTCCTTGATTTCTCCATAATCTAGAACTTTTCTAGAATCAATGGCATATACACTTTCACCAGTTTCTTAATATTTGGTACAATTCATTCCCAATGCCTCCATGACTGCTAGTGGCATAATATTATTTGTCGTGTCAGTATCAACTAAACAATTATGAAATGTAACATCATGATTTTCAATTGAAATATAAAAGGGAGGGATTTTACCTCTCAACTTGATATTGGATATGTTATGGCTATGTTTCGGACTTGTAATAAAAGCTTCTACTTTTTCAGACGGATCATCCAATAATCTAAAAAAAAATTCCCTTTGTTGGGGAATCTTCACCACTTCACTAAAAGGAAGAATTATCCTTAGTTTACTTAATTCCTCTACAACATTGTATGTCATATGAGTGGAGTTTTCCATCAGGTGTTGCTTCTTATTTCCAACACTATCTGCCATTTTCTCATTTGTTTTTTCTGTATATTTTTCATTTTCCTTCTCATAATCATTTTTATTCTTGGATCTATTTACAAATCCTCTTGTTTGGGAGATGTTCTCCTACGAGTTGGGGTCGTTGTCGCCTTCTTCAAATACATACATGGACATCTCGCATTCGTCCATATGTACAATTTCGTAACTTTCATCAGGTGAATAATAGTTCTCTTTCTCAACCATTTTCTCATCATATATAGCATCCAGAACAACTGCATTGGGAGTTGGTTGTCTAGGAACCCTTGGTCTTTGTGGATTATCCATGTTTTCAAACCTCACTCTGTTTTCTTGGGGAGGGTTTCTTCTTTTCTCTGGGACCGACATTCTCAGATTTGCCACATAATTAGACCCCCTTCTTAGTTTGGTTATCTCGACCTGCATTTGCTTGATAGTTCTATTCATTTGTGCAATTTCAATTCTTTGCTTGGTTTCTTGTGCTTCAACAGGGTCTACCTTCACATCTGGTATGGCTCACTTGAAAATGCCTCCTCTAGTTGTTTGACTTTGGGTCAGTCGTGGATTGAATTATTC
>ML776702.1:217524-249020 GCA_009831015.1 Picea engelmannii
AACTTCTCATTATAAATAAGATATTTTATCCTTATAAAATTCCCATTATAAACAAAATATTGTATGAAATATAATATGTAAAAGTTAAACCAACTTGATTTTATAAAAACATCATCCTCACTTCTCATTATAAATAAGATATTGTATGAAATATCTCTCTTTATCTTAAAAGTTCAGCTTTTGAAATCATCCTATGAAGGTATTGTATAAAAGTTCATCTTTTGAAATCATAGCTGTTATTAAACGTTTATGTTATTCATTTGTGAATGCATATACTTTGCAATAAGAATATTCTTCGTGACACGTGTACACATTCTACGCCATTTCTCATTATATTAGAGGAAATATATTTTCTTTAATCTTAAACTTCAAACTTTGAATGTGTATCTTATTTATTTATTTATTTGGGAATGCATTTAGTGTGATTTGAATATACTTCATGACACGTATACACAATCTATGGGGAAAGTGAGTTTTGGTCTGTGTTTAACATTTGCATGTCCTCTTGTTGTTGTTGAACGGTTTCATCCTCCTTAACATCTATTGATGTAATAGACCGTTTGGCCATTAAGTGAGCTATGGAGTTGATTCTAACCACCCCATCAATTGTTTGCTTTAGGGTTTCACATTCAACCTGTAATTCATCAATGTTGCTTATGGTGGTGAAGTGTTCTCCTTAGTAAAGTGACTTCAGTGTCCCTTTGAGCTTCCTGCAATTGCATTCTATCTAAGAACAATGAAAATAAGATTTTGTTACCAGCAATGAAGGCCTCCTGCCTTCATAGATTTCTCTAAATTTTTGAGGTCTCATAATGAGGGAACCAACTAGCATTCCCATGATCCATTAAGGGTTCCCAACATAAACCCAAAGATAACATTGTTTTACCACTAGCCACATGCACTCAAAAATTCCCGAAATCATTATCTAGTATCTCAACAAGGGTCAATAACAGAGAGTTTACAACTTACCTTTAGTATAGAATGGCACCACTAGTGTTGAGTTGAAATGAGAGCAACCCCGTGGAATTGAATTTCACTAACCGAGGTGACACAAAAGACATAGAAGCCATGACCACGTTGAGAATCATAGGAACTTCCATAACCACCAACTCGATGAGGGCCACAAAAGACATTGAAGCCACCAAAGCTAAGTATAGGGTAGCACCAATGTTGAGACAAAATGAATGCAACCTCGCAGAATTGAATTGAGCATACTAGGGGACCACAAAGGTCATAGAAAATAGGGCCATGATGAGTGATCCGGATTTAGGAGTGAAACAAACTGATTAACAGACTGAATACAATAAACACAGAGATAGGAAGAATAACACAAATATTCAGTGAACAATATCTTCTATTAAATAATGAAATATGTTGAAACTGTAAAACTGCAGAACTGAAACTTGCTCAAATGGTGGTAGTTATCTCTGAGAAGAGATGTGGCTGCTACGTGCATCGGTCTAAGCAGAATGTATTACAATGAGGCTCTAGAGGCTCTTTTCATATTACTTATGAATGCCAAAACCCTAGACATCCAAAAACCTAACCCTAGAAGGTGAAACGCCAAAATTCATGTGGGCCCTATGGGTAAGTTCGTGTAATTTGGTACCTCAACTTCCTAGGGTCATAAATTTTGCATACGACCTTTGTCTTAGGCGCGTGATAGCCCGTTGGAAAGGTCTTTCATAGTACTACGCATTCTGTCGTTAGACTCTGACTTCGGCTATAGTATAATTGTGGCGAGTTAAGAAAACAACGTTTAGGGACCCAAAACAGCCCTGGAAGTACAAGAAGATGTGCTGACATGAAAACATACAAAATAAGCCAGTTGGATTAGGCGAGAGGCCACCCATATCCACCTGGAGAATGTGTGAGGCTTCAGATAGCCCCAGAAGTGTAGAACTCACAATTACAAAGAAGTACAAAAAGATGTGTTGAATAAAAAATGGACACGAGGAACCAATTAGAATAGGTGGGTGGCCACCAATATCCACCTGGATCAATCCTCTCCCCTTAGGAAGAAATGGTATCCATTGCGTTGAAAACCTCTTGAACATTTCCGGAAGGCCCCGAGTAAGTGTTGGTTGTTGGTTGTGGAGCCTGATTATCTTCCAGATTCAGAGGTCTTTGTTTTCAGTCGTGTTTATACCCCATGAAGACTTTACACCCCAGAAGAATGTACACTCTTTCACGCGGGGGAGTGCAGAGGGGGGTTACCCCCTCTACGGGGTCTGAGGGCAGCGTCCCCCGAAGGAAAATTTTCCCTGTAAATGTATATTGTAATTTCATTGAAAATATGGACCGTTCATTATAAGGTTGTAGATCTAACGGTAGAACTTATGTTACCTTTTTTTTCCCTAGAAGGCAACCCTCTGTTATGAGGGAAATGTATTGCGGCTAGGCATTATGGCGAATATTGTATTCCGAGATAGGAGACTGTGAGAAAAATAAGAGGAAGTTACAACGGGTTTGTTGTAGGTTGTATCCCTTTATTTGTTGGATAATAATAAAGGAAGGACCTGGCAATTTCTCTGGTGCACGTAGCCCACACTGGGTGAACCATGTAAATCTGTGTCTCTATTTTATTGTGTATCTTCTGTGTTTTGTTTCCGCATTTTTTTTATTTTATTGCTCCACGGTCCTGTTTTCTAACATCGATGACAAAAGTGGGAAATGTGACTGTAAGAGCAGTCCGCGAGGTTGCAAGGAACCCAAGCAATTACTGGCAGGTGCTAACATTTTCCATATCTTGGCGAATTTGCTGACTGTCCAGAATGGATGGCAAGGGCAATGTGTTTTCTACCCAAAATATATACCAGGCATAAGATATAGGATGCATTCCTCTAAGAGCAGGAGAAAACTTTCCCTGGTGCAAGAGCTCAATTACACACTAAGAAAACACTTTGAGTGAGGCTCGCTACAGGGAGCGCTCACATTCAATCTTAGGCAAAAAATTCACTGACAAAAGTAGAATATTCGTGGAGAGAAGAAAGGGTAAACAAAAATATAGTTGATCTCTCGAGGAACACAAAGGCGATCCTGAGGTAAATCGATGATTGGTCAAGGAAGACACAGAGAAATACAAGATTGTGAAGACGTTGATCCATGGAAGAGCGTAGAGCTCAGGCTCTTCCCCCAACGTAGAGAAAAAGGAGTCTTGGAATCCTTGAGCCTAAGGAAAGAATAAAACGTTGAGAAGGTAGGAATAAAAACGCTGAGCAAATTCAAGGGAAATCGAAGAGTAATCAAGGTAAAATCGTTGAGGTAAAGATGCATTAAATTCGTAGGGAAGGATGCCAACATAGAGGTTTTGAAGGGAAGAATCGTAGGGATATCACCCAAAAATTCGCAGGCTAGATTAGTCAATCTCAAAAATTTTAAGAGGGAGGAGTTGGGCGAGTAACTACCTCAATGCATAAAAAGAAAACCTTAATGGAATCCTAGACCAGAAATTAATAAGGTTTTGATTAACCCAATTATATATATAACAATCACTTAATGCATTGCGACGTCAAAGGAAATAAAATAAACTTATTACTTTGCACTTTCAAAATTCAGTCAGGCATACCGTAACCGAAGGCGACGAAGTCGAATACGTGCTTCCGTGCTTGCACCCATCTAACTCTTGCTTTCTAACCGTGAAGACTGCACCGATACCTCACAACCAATGCTAGGGGTACTCTTCTTCCCCCTGAGACGCCTGAGCCGCAAAGGGGCCATGCACAAAAACCAGAGAAAAACTAGCTCCCAACTCGGCTTGCAAGGTCGAGCTACCACTCTCTATTCGGGATGGGTATCCCAACTCCCACAAGAAAAATAAGTCAAGAAAAATCTGGCAGCATAACACTACGCATACCCATCGTGATCCATTCCCCTCCTCTATCATTTCTTTTATATAGTTCTCTTAGTGACTAGTTTCCAAAATGCACATTAATTTATTTTTATTAAATTTTTATTAGGAATATTCTCCCCTGTACACTTGTCACCCGATCCCTTAGTTGTATCGGAAATTCATTTAATCAATTAAATTAAATTGCCAATTTCCCTCACCCACCTAAAAGTGTTCCTCAAAACGCTCCTCGATGTCCCTTTATTCCCTCACATTCCCTTAATGACTGACTCCTTTCTTAAATCTTAGTTGAGTTCATTTTAGAAAATTTCTCTAGACTAGATTCCCTTCTATGTTCCACATTCCTTTTGTATTTAAGTTTCCCCTTTTTGGTCTAAGTTTTAAATTAGCAAGTTTTGCACATAGCCAACCATTAAATTTTTTGGATAATTTTTTTCTCCTTTAATGTTTAAATTTGATTTTTCTTCAACCCTGCTTTATTAGTTGATTAATTAGTTTTAGTCCTTATACCCCAATTAGACCTATGTTCTAAATTCAACTAGGCTTAGCAAAATTGTTTTTAAGGGAAATTTTATAATTTTTAAACTTTACTCAGGCAACATTTATTTTAAGGCTGACCAGGTCAAAATGAAATATTGTTTTCTAGGTACCTAGGTTCATTGACTAACCAGTGTTAAAAACCACAACGTTCCCTTGAGGACGCAATACGTGCTCCAAGGGTCCCACTCGCCTTTATTCAAGTTTCATTTATGCGATGTGGCCTTCAAGACGCACTACATGCTCTAAGGGTGCCACTCCCCTTTTGAATGATTTTGGTAGATGTTCTCCCTTGGAGTCAATACTTTGTCGGGCGACCGTGTGGGAGACTAAGGGAATCTAAGGAGTAAGTACCCTTCCTTATTGCGCGCCCCTCAGAATCTTCCTGAGCAACTGTCTCGGTCTTCCCTCACGACATCATGGATCTCTTGAACTAGGTAATCATTAACCTACAGTTTGAGCCACGGCGAGAGTGCTAGTAGGTTGCGGCAGGGCTGCTACCACACCTCTCCCTCAATATCGTTGGTTGTCATACATGACCCCTTTAATCCAAATGTGATTCTGATTAGCAAGCAATCATGAGCCTACATCCATCAACAAAACATGTCAGCAATCCATAAACAACATCATAATATACCCAGTCATATGTCACATATGCAATAACGGAAATACTCAAACCATATACAGTCCACTCCCTGACTCTAATCGGAGTCTAAGAAGGTCCATCGATGCTATCGGCATCCTCAATCTATCAAGAGTCCTGCACACTAAAGTGAAACCAGTCAATAACACTTGTCTATACATAATAACATAACATGCCATCATAATCCACAGTCTCATCATCAGAATCCATAAGCGAAGCAATCAATCATATAATGAACTGGATCACTTGCACACAAGTGTCCTCAAGACCAAGTCACATCAGGTGCATGCAAGAGCGGGATTTTACATACACCCCCTCCTGTTTTAAACTTTGTGTCGAAGTTTCACAGTATACAAGTGCAGAAATAAAGTATCTACAATATCTAAATGTCTAGCAATCAAAAAAATGGAAATTATTGACACATATCATATGCATCCTCCCACGTAGCCAAGTGTGGACTATAATTGTCCCACTTGAAATTGACCTGATCGATAGTTCGATGTCGTATTTGTTGAATGTGATGGTCCATAAAGCGGATTGGCTCCGCCGTGAGCAAACCCTCACCCAAAATCCGCCAAGAACTCAAGTCATTCACATGCATAGGATCATTGACATAAATTCGCACACATATACAAGACAAACATCGTGCAATGCCTCAACGAATGAGGCATGACTATTCGTTAGGCCCTTCATAATTATGGTCATGTGATGTGCATCAACAAAACCCTTCTGCCAATATTACGCTTCTTCCAACCCTTTTTCTTATCGTTTGTACTTGTTCTTCCATTTCTTGGATCGCTTCTAGTCATACCAGGACCCCATCCTTGAGTCTATCCCAGCTCAAAGGTGTCTGACATGATCGCCCGTAGATAAACACAACAGTTCCATCCTAACGGTACCTTGATGGTTGTTGTTTCACGCAACTCGACCAACGGAAAGAAATATTCCCAACTTTTTTGTTTGTCCAACACACCATATGCAATACAACCTTCCAAATTTGGTTCGTTCCTATGGTCAGCCTGTTTATCTGAGGGACATGTTGTACTAAAGTTCAGTGGTGTTCCCAAGGCCTCTTGGGAAACTCATCCAAAATCGTCTTGTAAACACTGATTCCCCTATCAGATATGATTCTTTTGATACGTCTGGCAGTCTCAATATCTCCCTGATATAAACTCTAGCTATACATGGCACATGATGCATCATACGCACAGGGACAAAATGTGAAGTCTTCATCATAGTGTCAACTATCACAAAAATGAAGTCATGCCTCCTTGGTGTCAGCGACAATTTCCCCAATGAATTCCATCGAAATGACCTCCCATTTCGAGTCTGAAATAGCATGTGGTCATAGCAATCCTGTCGGATGTCTATGTTCATCCTTCACCTTTTGATCATCTAGACATCTCACCACATAATTGACGATGTCCTCTTTTATCCCTTCCTGAAGAATAAGGGATTAAGGTCTATCCTCATCTTCATGACTCTTGCATGAGCCATGTTCCTGGTCTATGAGCTTCGTATAATATCAAAACTTCTCAATTCGTCATTGGATGGTAAGTAAATCTAGTTATTGCATCTCAATGATCCGTCGTTGTCCACAGTATATCCCTTAATTTTGGTACCAACACGGTGTCTTGTCCAATAGAATTCCTTAACCTCCTTATACCAGTCATCATCGCGTTGCAGTTAGAATCATTTCATGAAGATTCGTCTGAAGGGGGACCACTGAAAATATGCGTGGTCTCCAACTCAACGCATCTGCAACTCTATTCACTATCCCTTCTGTGTAAAAATCTCAAAATCGTACTCGCTAAGAAGTTATGACTAACGCCTTTGTCGTGCATTCAATTCACTTTGCGTAGTAAGGTGTTGCGAACCACAATGGTCCATTTTTATTTTGTTTGAAATTTCATCTAATCAGGTAGTGTCCCCACACTCTCAAGGAAAACACAGTGGCTAATAACCCCAATCATGCATCGCGTAGCTCTCGTCATGCCTTCTTAACTTTCTTGAGATGTAAGGGATCACTAGACCGTCTTGAATCAAGACTCCGCCTAAGCCTTCCTTGGATGTTTCTGTGCATACCAAGAAGTTGTCATCCATGTCAGGGACCTTTAGTATCGGTGTTGTAATCAACAACTCCCCGAGCCTTCGAAATGCTTCAGCGCATTTCACACTCCATACAACTTCTTGTTTTTCTTTTGCAATTCCATAATCAGATTTTCATTCTTCAAAAAACCTTCGATGAACCGTTGATAATATCTCGCTAAACCCATGAATCCATTTATTTCTGGGATGTTCGTCAGCGCATTCCATTCCACAATAGCCTCCACCTTCGTTGGATCCACAACGATTTTCTTCTCCGGGTATCACATGCCCTAGTTAATGAATCCTCGATTAATAGAAAGATCATTTCAATAGTTTCCCATATAATTTGTTTTCTAGTAAACACTGTAGTACCAAGCAAAAAATTTTGACATGTTCTTCCATTGTCCAAGACTATATCAAAATGTCATCAAAGAATGCTCGACAATAGTCAAGCATAGTCTTCATGACCCATCCTTCTTTCGTATGAAAATAAGAGGAGCACCCCAAGGCGATACATTTGGACATATAAGTCCCAGGTCCAACAACTCCTTCAGTTTCATTTTCAACTCCTGTAACTTAGGGGTCGACATCCGATAAGACATTCATGCCATTGGTTCAGTTCCAGGTTTTAGGTCAATTGTAAATTCCATCTTGGCTTCGGGTGACACACCTGGTAATTCTTTTGGGAATCATGTCCACAAAATCTAGTACTACCGAAAGGTTTTCTAATCCTTTCGCCACGCCCTTGACACTCAACGATAAGTATGCTTATAACTTGCAGCCTTGCACGTGCTCTCTTGTAGTTGTAGAGAAGAAATCAACCTCGAGGATACTCCTTGTTTTCTTCCTACAATCACACTTCCTTTTCCCTCATCGTTAGTCCAACTCAATCGCTTCATCTTATCGTTGAGTATTGCAGCATGTGATTCCCACCAGTCCATAATGATCTCGACGTCATAAGATATTAATATCGTGACGTATAGGTCAGAATTCGTTACACTATTCCCCAGATTATGGCTACATTCTGTAAGCCTTCCTCCATCTTATTGCTTGGCTCCCGAAGCCATTTCTACATAGCCTAACTTGTCATGTTTGACCGCCTTTACCTAAATCCCTTCAGCATGGTATAGAATAAATCTCCTTGAGCACCAGGATCTAACAAATACTAAATTTTGGTTGGAGATGGTACCTAACGTCTTGAGCACAATGGATTGGTGCTTGGCCTAGCGGTTATTCACCGCTGCATGAATCCGGTGGGCCTTGCCCAAATCTCCTACTGTAGTGTGTCCTGTGGACCTGGATGCTCTGGCATTTTCAACTAGATAATATTGTTGGTAAGGTGGCATATCCACATGTCCATCACCCATCTCTGGTCCTTTACTACTCGTCCCCGAAGTAGAAGTTGTTGGCCTACCGGCCTAAGATCTCGGTCTGTTCTGCTGACAATCCTAACTGCGATTGTTGGTGGCGATCCCCTGTAGGGGTCTTCTACTGAGGAAGTTGTCGTCATGGTGTCGTGAGCAAGGGTTCTATAAACGTGTATTGATACCAAGATGTATTTTTGTCTCATGCTTCTTTGCACCGAATGTCATCAGTCCATATAGTCTTATAGGAGTCATTCCTTGACTACCACGGTCAAATCTTTCTTAGCTATGAGGCCTCCTGGATTGCATTGTGCAACATCCAAGGCATTTATATCCTCACCTCCGCACGAAATTTGGATTTAAGGCCAATCACGGACCTATTGATCTCCATCTTTTCTGTGTACAGATGTGGGGCATACCAAAGTAGCTCCATAAATCTGGTCTTATAATCCGACACCGTACAACCACTCTTTCGTACAGTGTTGAACTCATCGAGCTGGAACCCAATTCATTCCTCTGACCATTACTTCTCCTAGAACCGATCCTCAAATCATTCCCATAACACGGCTTTGATGACCATGTTTAGTTGAGGTAGGAGTGTCTTCCACCATAGAATATCGCTCCCCTTTAGCTGAAGACCACCATGCGGACCTTCGTTATGGAGGTCATAATCACGAAGCGCGAATAACATCGCCTTGCTCTCCAGCCATGCCTTGGTGGCTGATCCGTCCATGGAACTCGTGGAATCGATAACTTAACCCTCTGAAGTTCTCCGTGAATGCTACCAGTACTGGATGGGGCACTCTATGGACCCTCATCGATATAGGTGCCCTGGCCTCATCTCAGTACAGATGGTTAATCAAGGCCTCTGACATTCCCTGGAAGGACCCTGTTAGACCATCCACATCCCTTATAGCAATTGAATCTTGCCCAAGGACTTGTTCTTCCCCTTAGGGGTTAGACTCCTAGGGCACGGGTGCTTCTAGAGGCATCACACCTCCTTCCCTAGCACCACGTTGTGAATCTCTGCAGCGTCCTCTAACCGATATTACCGCATGGACAGGTTAATATTTTAATTAGCGCTAAGTATTAACCAAGGGATTAATTCAGTGGAAGGCATGGATATCCACAGTCGCAGGGTTGAACCCGCTCTGATACCATATGTAACTATCCCCATCGTTACGACAAAAAAAGTGACGTACAATAGGTAAAAAAACAAAATTAATGTTGTGTTAGGTAATTAAAACATCATAATAAATAACATCATCGACACGAATTTCACATAATTAGCGTAACAATATCAATGCATTAACCATCAATTACGACACAAGGCTGACACATCATCAATGATCTTCAAGGCACAATAACATTCTAATAAACCAACACATGTAACAAAACATTCCATGGCACAAGAAGTTTAACATCTACATCAATCATTCGTCAATAAATTAAGGGTGAAATTAAAGGCGGTTAATCCATTATTCATTGGTATATTTGTTGACACAAGAAAATATTACTAAACCAACACTCGTTAATACATCAATGATGCCAGTAATGGTTGTTAACCCATCATTCAAAATAAAATCCATTTGCACAAAAATCTAAAATCTATAACTCAATTCATTACAACAATCCATTTGCGCAAGAACTTTGATTACTAAATCCATTATATGATGACATAAGAGAATGCGCAAGGTAAAAATTCATCATTTTTATGGCGTTTAAGTAACTTCAATCAATCAATACATCATCTATATTACATGGCGCCAACAACCTAACTACTTAGTTCATTATTACCTCAACAATCATTCCACACTCCATGAAACCAAAATTTGATCAATCGCCCATCAACATCAAATTCATTGCACGTGAGGGTTACACTTTATAAACCAATGATGCATCATCGATATTACAAGGCGATTATAATTCTAGTTAATACAACCATCATACATCAATAATTTAATAATGCAAATGTGGTCGTTAGTTTTAATCCCTTTTCATTGTATGCGAGTGACAATCGATTGATTTCTGACGCAAGGAATCTAAGAACTCTATCAAAATTAGCGACACATCATTTCAAAGGAGAAAGCAAGTCTGAACGCAAGTAGCTTTGCTAAACATTCTCACATTAAGGGTATCTTCTAGGAATATATAAGAAGAATCATATTTCATTTTCGTTCACGTGCCCCAAGAAGATCAATACAAGAGTTAAATCCACCTTCGCATTCGACATACCATGATAACTAATCAAAAAAATCGTTTAAAACATCCCTACAATTTAGTATAACAATCAACCTTGATAAGAGAGAGAAGTAATAAGGGTTCAAAACTCAACCACAAAGGTCGAAGAAGGACATTTAGATTTTGTGTGTTTTCTTTTTGAAGGAAAGGCCAGGAAGAGAGGTTGAAGGAAGACCTTAAAATTTTGGTCGAATAAATACAAGGGAAAAAATAACCGTGGGAAGTTATTGAAGTCTCTAGCGAAAAATAAAAAGGGGCGCCTTCACTAAGAGGGATAGAATGGCTACTCAGCAGAGAGTTAATAATAATTTAAAAATTTATCAAAGAATGAATACAATACCATGGTGATGGAATATGTATAACCGTAAACCCAAAGTGCACTTGAGTAAAAGAGAATACGACTGTATTATCTGAAAGTCACATCCCAGTCTTAAACTAATAAAATTTTTGAATATAACTTTATTGTTGGAAGGTCTAAGTTGGCCAGCTGGACGAGGGGAGGTTCTTATCCAGCATTCAAGTCGCATAACAAGATCCTTTAAAACTAGGATCCTTTCTCACCTTTAAGGTAGAATTTATTAACGGTTGTACACCTGTAAAGTAATCTCGATGGAATTTAGAGGGGAAATAAGTCAACCAGAATAGTCATGAAGAACGGTTAAATCACGTCCTTCCACCGTGCTTCACCCAGGCGTGAGCACTCTTTTGTGTGAATTGAGTGGAGTTATTGTGGCTGGAGTTAACGCTTCAGGGGATGCTCGACATGTGGTCTGGATGGAAGCAATTTCTTTCCTACCCACAACTACTAAGTGTAACTTTAAGACAGTGGGAAATGCGTTGATCATCACCACACAGAGTTATCGAATCTCCTCTCTGTGCTAATAGATTTTAGCCATTCAAGAAAATTTACTAAGGCAATACGTTCCTTGCTCAGACTTCTGGCGAGTACAAAGACTTTGTTGGGCCAACTCCCAAGGTACTCAATGAAGGCACAAGAAGCGATGTCCTGAAGACTATTTATGGAAAAACAAATGCAAGCGGTCATCACCTTAAGTAAGGGGAAAAGATCGAGAAAAATACTCAATTTACAAATATGGAGGACGAGCGACCTCGTTGTGATGCTTAGACTTTAACCAGTCTTGATCGACGCATTGTATGAGTTGGTGTGAAACTAACCAGGAGACACCCTCGGGAAAGGAAAAACATCTACCAACTAGAATGTACATACCTGCATTGTATAGTGTGCATGCCAAGGTAAATTCTTGTGTGCAGGTGTAAAATAAAGAAATTTAAAAATAAAGCAATGGTTCCCAGGACACCCACATAGAGTCAAAGTTAAATAAAGAGTTTCTTTTTGGATTGAAATACCGTCGCTTAAACAGGAACTCACATTTACTTTTAACCCTCGGAAGGGTTACATACGCTCATTTGAACATAGAGAAAAGGAGAAGAGGGGGTTGCGCGATAATCAATGTAGGGGTGAGCAGTCCAAGAGAGGAGGGATCGTTGGAAACCTCTTGAACATTTTCAGAAGGCGTCGAGTAAGTACTTGTGAAAAAAGAGGGGAAACGTGACTATAAGAGCATTCTTCGGGGTGGCAAGGAACCCAAGCAGACGTTGGCAGGTGCTAACATTTTCCATAGCTTGGCGAATTCCCTGAATGTCAAGAACGGATGGAAAGGGAAATGTGTTTTCTACCCATAATCTATACCAGGCACAAGATACATGATGTGTTCCTCTAAGCCTAGGAAAAAACTTTCCCTAGCGCGAGAGCTCAATGATACACTAAGAAAACACTCTGAGTGAGTCTCGCTACAGGGAGTGCTTGTATTCGATCTCAGGCCGAAAATTCACTGACAAAAGTAGAAGATTCACAGAGAGAAAAAAGGGTAAACAAAAATATAGTTGAGCTCTCGAGGAACATAGAGGCGATCTTGAGGTAAATCGCTAATTGTTCAAGGAAGATGCAGAGTAAATGAAGATTGTGAAGATGTTGATCCATGGAAGAGCGTAGAGCTCAGGCTCGTCCCCCAACACAGAGAAAAAGGAGTCTTAGAATCGTTGAGCCTAAGGAAGGAATAAAATGTCGAGAGGGTAGGCATAAACACACTGAGCAAATTCAAGGGAAATCACAGAGTAATCAAGGTAAAATCGTTGAGGTAAATATCCATCAAATTCACAGGGAAGGATTCCAACACAGAGGTTTTGAAGGGAATAATTGAAGCGATAGCACCCAAAAATTTGCAGGCTAGATTAGTCAATCTTAAAAAATTTAAGAGGGAGGAGATGGGCAAGTGACTATGTCAACGCATAAAAAAAAAACCTTAATGGAATCCCAAACCAGAAATTAATAACGTAGTGATTACCCCAATTATATATATAATAATCACTTAATACATTGCGAAGTCAAAGGAAATACAATAAACTTAGTACTTTGCACTTTCAAAATTCAGTCAGGCATACCGTAACCAAAGGCGACGAAGTTGAAGACGTCATTTCATGCTTGCGCCCATCCATATCCCGCTTGATAACCGTGAAGAGTGCACCGGTACCTCCCAGCCAACACTAGGGGTACTTTTCTTCCCCGTGACCCCCCGAGACGCAAAGGGGAAATGCACACAAACCATAGAAAAAATAGCTCACAGCTCGCCTCATAAGGTCGAGCTATCACTCTCTATTCGGGTTGGGTATCCCAACTCCCACAAGAAAAATCAGTCAAGAAAAATCCGGCAGCATAACACTACGCATGCCCGTCATGATCCATTCCCCTCCTTTGTCATTTCTTTTATAGAGTTATCTTAGTGACTAGTTGCCAAAATGCACATTAATTTATTTTTATTAAATTTTTATTAGGAATATTCTCCCCTGTACACTTTTCACTCGATCCCTTAGTTGCATCAGAAATTCATTTAATTAATTAAATTAAATTGCCAATTTCCCTCACCCACCTAAAAGCGTTCCTAAAAGCATTCCTAAAAACACTCCTCAATGTGCCTTTATTCCCTCACATTCCCTTAATTACTGGCACATTTCTTAAATCTTAGTTGAGTTCATTTTAGGAAAATTCTCTAGACTAGATTCCCTTCTATGTTCCACATTCCTTTTGTATTTAAGTTTCCCCTTTTTGGTCTAAGTTCTAAATTAGCAGGTTTTGCACATAGCCAACAATTAAATTTTTTGGATAAATTCTTTCTCCTTTAATTTTTAAATTTTATTTTTCTTCAACCCCCCTTTATTAGTTGATTAATTAGTTTTAGTCCTTATACCCCAATTAGACCTATATTCCAAATTCAACTAGGCTTAAAAAAATTGTTTTTAAGGGAAATTTTATAATTTTAAAACTTTATTCATGCAACATTTATTTTAAGGTTGACCAAGTGAAAATGAGATACTGTTTTCTGGGTACCTTGTTTCATTGACTCACTAGTGTTAAAAATAGTGATGTGCCCTTCAAGATGCACTACGTCCTCCAAGGGTGCCACTCACCTTTTGACAGATTTTGGTAGATGTCCGCCCTTGGATTCAGTACTTCGTCGGGCAAACTTGTGGAAGACTAAGGGCCTCTAAGGAATAAGGAGCCTGCCTTATTGTGTATCCATTAGAATATTCGTGAACAACTGTATCAGTCTGCCCTCATGACATTGTGGATCTCTCGAACAAGGCAATCATTAACCTACAATTTGAGCCACGACGAGAGTGCTAGTAGGCTGCGGCAGGGCTACTGCCACACCTCTCCCTCAATATCTCTAGTTGTCATGCATGACCACTTTACTCCAAATGTGAGTCTGATTAGCAAGAAATTGTCAACCTGTATCCATCAATGAAACATGTTAGCGATCCATAAACAAGAGCATAATATACCCATTCATATGTCACATATGCAATAACGAAAATACTCAAACCATATACAATCCACTCCTTGACTCGATATGGAGTCCAAAGAGGTCCATCGATGCCATCGACATCCTCAATCTGTCAAGACTCCTACACACTTAGGAGAAACCAATCAATATCACATGTCTATACATAATAACATAACATGACATCATAATCCATTGTCTCGTCATCAGAATCCATAAGCGAAGCAGTCAATCATATAATGAATTGGATCACTTGCACACAAGTGTCCTCAATAATAAGTCACATCAGGTGCGCACAAGAGTGGGATGTTACATACACCCCCTCTTGTTTTAAACTTCATCCCGAAGATTCACAGTACACAAGTGAAAAAATAAAGTATCTGACAATATCTAAATGTCTAGCTATAAAAAAAAATGGAAACTATTGATGCATATCATATGCGTCCTCCGATGTATCCGAGTGTGGACTATAATTTTCCCACTGGACCTTGATCTGATCGATAGTTCGACGCCGTATTTGTTGAATGTGATGGTCCAGAAAGAAGATTGGCTCCGCCGTGAGCACACCCTCACCCAACATCCTCCAAGAAATCAATTCATTCACATTGTGTAGGATTAATGACCTAAAGTTGCACACAGATACAAGATAAACATCCTGCAATGCCTCAAAGAATGAGGCACGACTGATATTTAGGTCCTTCATAATTATTGTCACATGATGTGCATCAAAAAATCCCTTATGCCAATCTTGTGCTTCTTCCAACCCTTTTTCTTATCGTTTGTACTTGTTCTTCCATTTCTTGGATCACTTCTGGTCTTAACAGGACCCCATCCTCGAGTCTATCCCAACTCAAAGGTGTCTGACATGGTCTTCCGTAGAGAAACTCAACAATGCCATCCTAACGATACCTTGATGGTTGTTGTTGCACGCAACTCGACCAGTGGCACGAACTATTCCCAATGTTTTTGTTGGTCCAACACACCATACGCAGTACAACCTTCCAAATTTGGTTCCTTCCTACGGTCATCCTATCTATCTTAGGGACATGTTGTACTAAAGTTCAATGGTGTTCCCAAGGCCTCTTGGGAAACTTGTCCAAAATTGTCTTGCAAACATCGATTCCCCTATTGAATATGATTCTTTTGGTACGTCTGACAGTATCAATATCTCATTGATATAAACTCTAGCTATACCTAGCACCTGATGCGTCGTATGCACAGGGAAAAAATGTGAACTCTTCATCAGAGTGTCAACTATCATGAAAATCGAATCGTGCCTCCTTACCGTCAGCAGAAATTTCCCCAATGAATTCCACCAAAATGACCTCCCATTTCGAGTCCATAATAGTGTGTGTCCGTAGCAATCATGTCGGATGTCTATGTTCATCCTTCACTTATCGAACTTCTTGACATCTCGCCACGCAGTTGATGATGTCCGCTTTTATCACTTCATGAAGAATAAGGGATTAAGGTATGTTCTCATCTTCATGGCTCTTGGATGAGCCATGTACCTGCTCTACGAGCTTCGTATAATATCGAAAATTCTCAATTCGTCGATGGGTGGTAAGTAAATTTGGTTATTACATCTCAATTTTGGTACCAACATGGTGTCTTGTCCAATAGAATTCCTTAACCTCCTTATACCAGTCATCATCATGTTGTAGTTAGATTCATTTCACGAAGATTCGTCTGAAGAGGCACCATCAAAAATATGTGTGGTATCCAACTCAACTCATCTGTAACTCTATTCACTGTCCATTTTATGTAAGTAATCTCAAAATTGTACTCGCTAAGAATTTCTCACTAACACCTTTGCCGCACGTTCAAGTCACTTTGCGTAATAAGGTGTTGCGAACCACAGTGGTCTGTTTTTTTTAGTTCGAAATTCAGTCCAATTAGGTAGTGTTCCCACACTCTCAGGGAAAACACAGTGGCTAATAACCCCAATCATACGTTGTGTAGCTCTCGTCATGCCTTCTTAACTTTCTCGAGATGTAAATTCTCACTCAACTGTCTTGCATCAAGACACCACCTACGCCTTCCTTGGATGTGTCTGTTCATACCAAGAATTCGTCGTCCATGTCAGGGACCTTTAGTATCGATGTTGTCATCAACAACTCCATGAGCCTTCAAAATGCTTCCGCGCATTTCACATTCCATAAAACTTCTTTTTTTCTACTGCAATTCCGTAATCGGGTTTTCTTTCTTTGAAAAACCTTCGATGAACCGTCGATAACATCCCACTAAACCCATGAAACCATTTATTTATGGGATGTTCATTGATGCAGGTCATTCCACAATAGCTTCCACCTTCGTTGGATCCACAACGATTGCCTTCTCCGGGTATCACATGGCCTAATTAATGAATCCTCAATTGATAGAAAGATCATTTCGAAGGTTTCCTGTATAATTTGTTCTCTAGTAAACATTGTAGTACCAAGTGCAAAAGTTCGTCATGTTCTTCCATTGTCTGAGAATATATCAAAATTTCGTCAAGGAATACTCGACTGTAGTTAAGAAGAGTCTCCACGACACATCCTTCTTCCATATGAAAATAACAAGAGCACCCCAAGGTGATACACTTGGATGTATAAGTCCTAGGTCCAACAACTCCTTTAGTTGCATTTTCAACTCCTGTAACTCAGGGGTCGACATTCGATAAGGCGTTCATTCCATCAGTTCAATTCTAGGTTTTAGGTCAATGGTAAATTCCATCTTGGCTTTGGGCGACACACTTGGTAATTCTCCTCGAAATCACGTCCGCAAACTCTCGTACTACCGAAAGGTTTTCTAATCCTTTTGCCATGACCTTGACATTCAGCGCTAAGTATGCATACAACTTGCATCCTTTTGTGTCCTCTCTTGTAGTTGTAGGGAATAAATGAACCTGAAGGATACTTCCCGTTTTCTTCCTACAATCAAACTTTTGTGTCCCTCATCATCAGTCCAACACAACTGCTTCATCATATCGTTGAGTGTCACATCATGTGATTCCCATCAGTCCATACTGATCACTACAACATAAGATCTTAAGATCCTGACATATAGGTCGGACTTCGTTACATTATTCCTCAAGTTAAGGCTACAGTCTGTAACCCTTCCTCCATCCTATTTCTTGGCTCCCGAAGCCATTTATACGTAGCCTCATTTGTCCTTTTTGATTGCCTTTACCTAAATCCCTTTGGCGTGGTCTAGAATAAAGCTCCCTGAGCACCAGGATCTAAAAAATACTAATTTTTGGTTGGCGATGGTACCTGACGTCTTGAGCATAGTCGACTGGTTCTCGACCTGGCATTTATTCACTGCTACATGAATTTGATGGGCCTTTCCCAAATCTCCTACTGTAGTGTGTCCTGTGGACTCGACCGCTCTAGCCTTTTCAACCGGAAAATATTACTGGTGAGGTGGAATCTCCACATGTCCAACACCCGTCTCTGGTCCTATACTCCTAGTCTCTAAAGTAGAGGTTGTTGGCGTACCAGGCTAAGATATCGGTCTATTCTGCTGACAAGCCTAACTATGGTTGTTGGCGGAAGTCCCCTGTAGGGGTCTTCTGCTGAGGAACCCATCGTCATGGTGTCGTGAAAAAGGGCTATGTAGATGTGTCTTGATACCAAAATGTCTTGTATGGTTGGCGTATGATGTTGTTGTGCAAAAGATGTTGTCAATCCAGACAGTCTTGTAGGAGTCATGCCCTGACTCTCGTGGTCAAATATTTCTCAGCTATGAGGCCTACTGAACTGCATCATGCAAATTTCGAGGCGTTTATATCCTCACCTTCGCACGAACGCTAGATTTAAGGCTGATCATGAACCTGTTGATCTCCAACTTTTCTGTGTACAGATGCGAGGGATACCGAAGTAGCTCCATAAATATGGTCTTATAATCCAACACCGTATGACCACTCTATCGTACGATGTTGAACTCATCGACCTGGCGCCCAATGAATTCCTCTGACCATTACTTCTCCTGGAATCGATCCCATAACATGAATTCGACGACCATGTTTAGTTGAGGTAGGAGCGTCTTCCACCATTGAAGAGCGCTCCCCTTTAGCTGAAGAATTCCATGCAGAACTTCGTGCTAGAGGGCGTAATCAAAAATCACATCACCTTGCTCTCCAACCATGTCTTGGCAGTTGAGCTGTCTGTGGCACTCGTGGACTCAAGAACTTAAACCTCTCAATTTCTCTATGAATGCTACCAGTATTGGATGGGGCATGTTGTGGACCCTCAAGGGTACATGTGCTCTGGCCTCATCTCAATACAGATGGTTAATCAAGGCCTCTAACATTCCCTAGAGGGACCTTGTCAGACCATCCACATCTCTTACAGTAATCGACTCATTCCCAAGCACTTGTTCTTTCCCTTGGTTGTTATCCTCCTAGGGCACGGGCACTTCTGGAGGCGTCACACCTCCTTCCCTAGCACCACATTGTGAATCTCTGCAACTTCCTCTAACCAAGATTATCGCATGGACAGGTTAATATTTTAATTAGTGTTAAGTATTAATCAAGGGATTAATTTAGTAGAAGGCGTGGATATCCACAGTTGCAAGGTTGAACCCGCTCTGATACCATATGTAAGGACCCCCATTGTTATGACAAGAAAAGCGACGTCCAATAGGTAAAAATAAAATAAAATTTAATGTTGTGTTAGGTAATTAAAACATCATAATAAATAACAACATCATCGACACAACTTTCACATAATTAATGTAACAATATCAATGCATTAACCATCAATTACGACACAAGGCAGACACATCATCAACGATATTCAAGCTGCAATAACATTCTAATAAACCAATATATGTAACAAAACATTCCATGGTGCAAGAAGTTTAACGTCTACATCAATCATTTGTCAACAAATTAAGGGTGCAATTAAAGTTGGTTAATCCATTATTCATTGGTACATTTTTTGACGCAAGAAAAGATTAAACTAAACCAACATTTGTTAATACATCAATGACACTAGTAAGGGTTGTTAACCCATCATTCAAAATAAAATCAATTTGCGCAAAAATCTAAAATCTATAACTCAATTCATTACAACAATCCATTTGTGCAAGAAACTCTCATTACTAAATCCTTTATATGATGACATAAGAGAATGCGCAAGGTAAAAATTCATCATTTTTATGGCATTTAAGTAACTTCAATCAATCAATACATCATCTATATTCCATGGCACCAACAATCTAACTACTTAGTTCATTATTACCTCAACAATCGTTCCACATGCCACGAAACCAAAATTTGGTCAATCTCCCATCAACATCAAATTCATTGCGTGTGAGGGTTACACTTTCTAAACCAATGATGCATTATCGATATTAGAAGGCGATTAAAATTCTACTTAGTACAACCGTCATACATCAATAATTTAATGGCACAAATGTGGTCATCAGTTTTAATCCCTTTTCATTGTGTGTGAGTGACAATCTATTGATTTTTGGCGCAAGGAATCTAAGCACGCTGTCAAAATTAGCAACAGATCATTTCAAAGGAGAAAGCAAGTTTGAACGCAAGTAGCTTAGCTAAACATTCTCACATTAAGGGTATCTTCTAGGAATATATAAGAAGAAGAAGATTTCATTTTCATTCGCGCACCCCAAGAAGATCAATACAAGAGTTAAATCCACCTTCTCATTCGACATCCCATGATAACTAATCAACAAAATCATTTAAAGAAACCATACAATTTAGTATAACACTCAACCATGCTAAGAGAGAGGAGTAATAAGGGTTCAAAACTCAACCACAAAGGTCCAAGAAGGACATTCAAATTTTTTGTGTTTTCTTTTTTAAGGAAAGGCCAGGAAAAGAGGTTGAAGGAAGACCTTAAAAAATTGGTTGAATAAATAAAAGGGAAAAAGTAACTGTGGGAATTTATCGAAGTCTCTTGAGAAAAATAAAAATGGGCGCCTTCACTAAGAGGGATAGCATGGCTTCTCAGCAGAGAGTTAATAATAATTGGAGAAAGGTTAAGTCACGTCCTTCCACCGCGCATCACCCAGACGTAGACACTCTTTTGTGTGAATTGAGTGGGGTTATTGTGGCTGGCGTTAACGCTTCAGGGGATTCTTGGCACATGGTCTATAGGGAGGCGATGTCTTTCCCACCCACAACTTCTAATTGTAACTATAAGACAACAGGGAATGTGTTGATCATCACCATACAAAGTTAATGAATTTCTTCTCTGTGTTAACATATTTTATCCGCTCAAGAAAATTTACTAAGGCAATACCTTCCTTGCTCAGACCTCTGGTGAGTACAAATACTCTGTCGGGTCAACTCTCAAGGTACCCAACGAAGTCACAAGCAACAACATCCTAAATAATATTTCCACAAAAACAAATGCAAGCGGTCATCACCTTAAGTAAAGGAAAAAGATCGAGAAAAATACTCAATTTACAACTATGGTGGATGAGCGTCCTCGTTGTCGCGCTTAGACTTGAAGTAGTCCTAATCGATGTGTTGTTTGAGTTAGTGTGCAAGGAATCAGGAGACACCCTCATGAAAGGAAAACCGTCTACCAACTAAAACAAACATACCCGCATTGGACAATGTGCATGCCAAGGTAAATTCTTGCGTGCAAGTGTGAAATAAATAAATTTAAAAATAAAGCAAAGGTTCCCAGGACACCCGTGTAGACTCAAAGTTAAATAAAGAGTTTTCAGGTGGATCGAATTACCGGGGATTAAACAGGAACCCACATTTACATTTAACCCTCAGAATTCTTACACACTCTCATTCGAACATAGATAGAAGGAGAAGAGGGAGTTGTGCGATAATCAACATTGGGGTGAGCAGTCTGGGTGAGGAGGGATCGGTGGAAACCTCTTGAACATTTTTGGGAGGCCCCAGGTAATTGTTGGCGTTAAAATGGGGAAAAGTGACTATAAGAGCAGTCCACAAGGTCGCAAGGAACCCAAGCAGTCGCTAACATTTTTCAAAGCTTTGCGAATTCGCTGACTGTCAAGAACAGATGGCAAGGGAAATGTGTTTGCTACCCATAATCTATACCATGCATAAGCTACAGGATGTGTTTCTATAAGCGCATGAGAAAAATTTCCCTAATGCGAGAGCTCAACGACACACTAAGAAAACAATCTGAGTGAGGTGCTCGCATTCGATCTCAGGCCCAAAATTTGCTGACAAAAGTAGAAGATTCGTGGAGAGAAGAAAGGGTAAAAAAAAATATAGTTGAGCTCCCAAGGAACATAGAGGCGATCTTGAGGTAAATCGTTGATTGGTCAAGGAAGACACAGAGAAAAAGAATATTGTGAAGACATTGATCCATGGAAGAGCACAGAGCTCAACATAGTCCCCCAATGCAGAGAAAAAGGATTCTTGGAATTGCTGAGCCTAAGGAAGGAATAAAACACCAAGAAGGTAGGAATAAAAATGCTGAGCAAATTCAAGGGAAATCGTAGAGTAATCAAGGTAAAATAGTTGAGGTAAAAATCCATCAAATTCCCAGGGAAGGATGCCAACACAGAGGTTTTGAAGGGAAGAATCATAGGGATAGCACCCAAAAATTCGCAAGCTATATTAGTCAATCTCAGAAATTTTAAGAGGGAGGAGTTAGGTGAGTGACTATCTCAACGCATAAAAAAAAACCCTTAATGGAATCCCAAACCATAAATTAATAACGCAGTGATTACCCCAATTATATATATAATAATCACTTAATACATTGCAACATCAAAGGAAATACAATAAACTTAGTACTTTGCACTTTCAAAATTTAGTAAGGCATACTGTAACCGAAGGTGACGAAATCAAAGACATCCTTCTACGCTTACGCCTGTCCAGATCCCGCTTGCTAATCGTGAGGACTGCACCGGTACCTCCCAGCCAAAACTAGGGGTACTCTTCTTCCCCCTAATCCCCCCGAGCTGCAAAGGGGCCACACACACAAACCAGAGAAAGACTAGCTCCCAGCTCACCTCTCAAGGTCAAGCTACCACTCTCTATTCAGGCTGGGTATCCCAACTCCCACAAGAAAAATCAGTCAAGAAAAATCGAGCAGCATAACACTACACATGCCCGTCTTGATCCATTCCCCTCCTCTGTCATTTCTTTTATAGAGTTATCTTAGTGACTAGTTGCCAAAATGCACATTGATTTCTTTTTATTAAATTTTTATTAGGAATATTCTCCCCCGTACACTTGTCACACGATCCCTTAGTTGCATCATAAATTCATTTAATTAATTAAATTAAATTGCCAATTTCCTTCACCCACCTAAAAGCATTCCTAAAAACGCTCCTCGATGTCCCTTTATTCCCTCACATTCCCTTAATGACTGGTGCCTTTTTTAAATCTTAGTTGAGTTCATTTTAGGAAAGTTCTCTAGACTAGATTCCCTTCTATGTTCCACATTCCTTTTGTATTTAAGTTTCCCCTTTTTTGTCTAAGCTCTAAATTGGCAAGTTTTGCACATAGCCAACAATTAATTTTTTGGGATAAATTCTTTCTCCTTTAATTTTTAAATTTGTTTTTTCTTCTATCCCCCTTTATTAGTTGATTAATTAGTTTTAGTCCTTATACCCCAGTTAGACCTATGTTCTAAATTCAACTAGGCTTAGCAAAATTGTTTTTAAGGGAAATTTTATAATTTTTAAACTTTACTCAAGCAACATTTATTTTAAGGCTGACCAGATCAAAATGAGATATTATTTTCAAGGTACCTAGGTTCATTCACTCACTAGTGTTAAAAAACGTGACGTTCCCTTTAAGACGCACTACGTTCTCCAAGGTTGCCACTCGCCTTTATTCAATTTTCATTTATGCAGTATTCCCTTCAAGACACACTACATGCTCCAAGGGTGCTACTCGCCTTTTGACTGATTTTGGTAGACGTCCGCCCTTGGAGTCAATACTCCATCGGGTGAACTTGTGGGAGACTAAGGGCCTTTAAGGAATAAATACTCTGCCTTATTGCGTGCCCCTTAGAATCTTCATGAGCGATTGTCTCAGTCTGCCCTCACGGTATCATGGATCTCTCAAACTAGGTAATCGTTAGCCTACAGTTCGAGCCACGATAAGAGTGCTAGTAGGTTACGGCAGGGATGCTGTCACACCTCTCCCTCAATATCTCTAGTTGTCGTGCATGACCCCTTTAATCCAAATATGAGTTTGATTAGAAAGCAATCGCCAGCCTGCAACCTTCAATGAAACATGTCAGCGATCCATAAACAACACCATAATATACCTAGTCATATGCCACATATGCAATAACAAAAATATTCAAACCATATACAGTCCACTCCCTTACTCGATCTGGAGTCCAAGGAGTTCCATCGATGCCATTGGTATCCTCAATCTGTCAAGAGTCCTGCACAATCAAGAGAAACCGGTGAATAGAACATGTATATACATAATAACATAACATGACATCATAATCCACAGTATCATCATCATAATGCGTAACCAAAGTAGTCAATAATATAATGAACTAGATCACTTGCACGCAAGTGTCCTCAAGAATAGGTCACATTAGGTGCACACAAGAGCGGGATGTTACAGCGGCAGGATGGGGCAAGGATAGGTGGTTGCGCCACCTTCTGGTTGTAGCCAGAGAAAGTAGGGGGTTGTAGCCTCCTTCTGGTTGTAGCGAGAGAATTGGGAAGTTTGAGCTTCCCTCAGGTTGTAGCCTGAAAATATAGGGGGTCGAAGCCTCCTTCCAGTTGCAGCTAGAGAACGAAGTAAGTTAGGGCTTCCAATGAATGTAATTCTTAAAGACATATAAGAAAAATAATTCTATGGTTTTCTCCTGCATTGGGTTTCCACATAAAAATACTGTGTACTATGTATGTGTATGATTGTTCATTGTTCATAGTTTATTTACTCTGCACTTATTGGATGATAATGTTATATTGATCATAAAGATAAATAACGCTTTCATATTGTTTTTAAAAGGATTAAAAATATCTATTACTGATTCACCCCCCCTCTCAGTAATCCAACAATTGTTATCAGAGCAGGTTCCTTCATAAATTAGTTCAACCACTGGAAGCTAGATCATGGAGAGAAAAAATATGTACAAAAACAAAATACCACAATTTTATGTACATAACTATGCATTCTGGAGCAGAAGGATGAAATCATATGTACAAGCACAGGGATTTGAGGTTTGGAAATCAGTTGTAGATGGATATAAAGAACTCATCGTTCCTCTAACAAATGAAAATGGAAGGAAACTCGGTCTAAATAATTTAAAAGCCAAAAATGCTCTTCTCAATGGTCTTGGTGATTCGGTATATGGAAAAGTTATGCATTGCAGCTCCACAAAGGATATTTGGGACAAACTTCAGAATCTTTATGAAGGAGATGAAAAAGTCAAGGCATCAAAAATTCAAACTTACAGAGGTCAATTTGAATAGCTGGAGATGAAGGAAGATGAGAATATTTCAACTTACTTATTCCAAGTTGATGAAACAATGAATTCAATCATAGGATTGGGAGAAGAAGTGGATGAATCTATAATTGTTCAAAAGGTACTAAGATCTCTTCCAACGACATTTGATCCTAATATCTCGGCACTAGAAGAAAGAACAAATATGGACTCTATAAGCATGGATGAACTACATGGGATTTTCATAGCCTATGAAATGAGAACCGGACATGAGAATTCAGTTAGAAAGGAAGTAACATTCAAAGAATCCAAGAAGTCAAAGAAAAATGGCAAGCAAAAGGAAAAAAGAAGATAGTAGCAGCAATGAAATCTCAGAACACGATGAAGAATTAGAAAACTTCGATAGAAGACTGAAAAATGGAACCGACGACAGATATAGAGGTAAGTTCTATTTATTTATTTTAATTGTGATGGTATTGATCATTTTGCTAACAAATTTTCTCATAAGAAAAAGAAAAGAAATGAGGAAGATGATTCAAATAGAAAAAAAATATACAAAGGTAAAAGAACTAAAAATAAAGTCTTCAACAAAGGTTTATGCACCAAAGATGACATCTCCTCATCAAACGAAGATGAAGTTAGTGAAAGTGAGATAGAAATATTTTTATCCATGGTAATATAACTCTCTGATAAACAAGGCATCGAAGAGGAATATGAAGAGACAAAATTTGACTATAGAGAAGAATTGTTGAGTGCTATATAAGTTATAAAAAGAGAAAAGAAGAAAAACAAGTCACTACAAGAGGAACTAAAAAGAAAAGAGGAACACAAAATTCCAACTGTGAATAACTAGATCAGATGATCACTAAGTTAAAAATTCAAGTTGAAGAAGACAAAATAATTGAAGAAGCACTCAAGTAATGGTTAGAAGAAAGAGACATGACCATTGGAAATTTGGAAGGAGAGATTGTCACATTGAGAAAATATCTTCAAAAGAAAAACATGCAGAATAGTTCTAAAGTTTTGGATAACATTATTAATAGTCGGAGACCAAATCATGGCAAGTCCAGACTTGGATACAATCAGACAAAAAAGGGATCAAGCTCCAAAACAACAGATCAAGAAACATATCCAAGAAGCTATGTAGAGACGGTCATAGGAGACAATAATTTTTACAAGGAAGATCACAGGGATACTCCTCCACCTAGAAGATTCATATTTCAGAATCATCGACATTCAGAAACAAGCATGCCTCAAGAAGAAAAAGGATTCATAAGAGTAACTCCTTTAAGAATATATTCAACTCCTAGGTATCAAACTATCTTCTTTGGTCTATGTTATTCATGTAATAATTTTGGAAATAAAGCTGTAAATTGCAGAGAAAATAGAAGAAACATAAACAACTATGAAATTCATGCACCAAATGGTTATTCAAGAAGGCCCAGTGAAATAAAGTGAAAAATCTACAATAAGTTTGAATCGTTGAGAACTGAAGTAGAATGCTACAAGTGCAACAAATTTGGGCACATGGAAAAATATTGTAGAATGATAGTCCCTCCTAGATAAACACAACAAAACAACACCAGACACAGATAAGAACCTCAGCAGAGAATATGGATAAGAAAGAAGAATCAGTATAACAATGAAGAATGCACACTCTTTCTACAACCTAAACAAAATAAACATGGTTTTTATGTTGACAGTGGCTGCTCAAAGCACATGACAGGTGATGAAGACAGGTTTCTAACTTTGAGGAAGGAAAGAGATGGTTTTGTCTCCTTTGGAAATGATGACTCAGCTAGAATCATTGGAAAGGGCACAGTCAGAATTGGAAACAAGGATACTAAGGAAGAAAATGTTATACTAGTGGATGATATGAAACATAATATTCCAAGTGTAAGTCAAATGTGTGACCAAGGTCACAAACTTATATTCAATTCACAGAAGTGTAAGATAAGAAAAGCAGGTTCAAGAGATTGGTTGCAACAACTGTAAGAACTTCAAGCAAAATATATGTATTAAGTGAAATTGGAAATGAAAAGTGTTGTCTAGGAAAGGAAGAAGAAGTTTGGCTATGGAACGGAAGAATGGGTCACATAAACTTCAATAACCTCATCAAAGTCATCAAAAATGAACCAGTCAGAGAAATGCCCCAGATCACGAAGCCAACCAACACATTATGGAAGCATTGTTAACAAGGAAAGAAAACAAAGACCAGATTCAAATCAAAGGAATACTCCACAACAAGATCACTAGAAATTGTGCATACTGATCTAGTTGGACCAACTAGACAAAGGGTTTAAAAGGTGAGCAATATTTTATGTTATTGGTTTATGATTATACAAGGATGATTGCAGTTTGTTTTCTCAGGGATAAGTCAGAACCATTTGAAAACTTCAAGGTATACAAGGAAATGGTTGAAAATGAAATGGATTCAAAAATCAAATGTTTGAGATCTGATAATGGAGGATAGTTTACTTCAAAGGAATTTATGGATTTCTGTAGCAAGCATGGAATAAAAATGAAATACTTCATTGCTAGGACACCTCAACATAATGGAGTTTTTGAAAGGAAGAACAGGACAATACAAGAAATGGGTCGAACAATGTTAATGGATTCTAAGTTGACAGATGTCTTTTGGACACATGTAGTGCATACAAAAATTCACATTCAAAATAGAGTAATGCTAAGAAACAACAGTGATAAAGCTCCCTACGATCTATGGAAAGGAAGACCAGCGAATGTGAAGCACTTCATAGTTTTTGGAAGCAAATGCTATATCAAAAGAGGAGATGGAAAAATGGTAAAGTTTGATTCTCGTGTGGAAAAAAGGCATACTTGTTGGGTACTCAAGTACAAGGAAATCATAAAAATATTTCAATCTAAGGCTCATCAAATTTGTGGAAAGCATCAATGTAAGAGTTGATGAGACAGGTGGAGGGAAAATAAAGGAAGAACAAAATGAGTCATTGGAACAGGTTTACGAAGAAGAAGCAAAGGATGAAGAAATAGTAGAAGGGGAAGATGAAGAAGACAAGGTAGAAGTAGAAGAGCAAGAACAACAAGTACCTCCAAAGAAACCTAAAAAATGAATAAAGAATAATAATCCCTCAAATCATATTATTGGGAACAAAAATGTAGGAGTTGAGACTAGAAGAAGAATTTGTTCAACAGAACAACTGCACCTAGCACTCTTATTTTCGATTGAACCAAATATTTTTTAAGAAGCCAACAAAGATGAATTTTGGATAAAGGTCATGGATGAAGAGTTGGATCAGATAGAGAAGAATGACACTTGGGAATTCATTCCAAGGCCAAGGTACAAGAATGTGATCATCACAAAGTGGGTCTTTAGAAATAAATTTAATGAAGAGGACAAGTTACCAAGAACAAAGCTATATTGGTATGTAAAGGATACACATAGATTGAAGGTATCCACTTTGAAGAGACGTTTTCCCGAGTTTCCATAAATGAATAAATTAGATTGATCCTAGCCTATTCATGCTCCAAGAATATTAAAGTGTATCATATGGACGTGAAATAAACCTATCTGAATGCGGAACTAGAAGAAGAAGTCTACATTGAGAAACCTGAAGGATTTCAGTTGTCAAAGAATGAAGATTATGTGTGCAGGTTGAAGAAGTCCTTGTATGGTCTAAAACATGCCCCCAAAGCATGGTATTCTAGACTGGTCAAATATCTACAACAACAATGGTTCAGAAAAGGAAATGCAAACAACAATCTCTACATCAAGGTAACTCAAGATGGTATTTTATTAATTAAAGTTTATGTTGATGATATTATTTTTGGAAGTGATGATGACAAGTTGAGCCATAAATTTGCAAAGGATATGAAGAATGAATTTGAAATTTCATTACTTGGAGAACTATCCTTCTTTCCAGGTCTTCAGATATGTCAAAACAACCAATGCATTTTTATTTCTCAAACAAAGTATATCATATAAATGCTAAAGAGGTTTGGAATGGAAGATTGCAAACCAGTCAATACTCCTATTCAAACCAATTGCAAGTTAAGAAAAGATGATGATTCAAAGTCTACAGATTAGAGGCAGTACAGGTCAATGATTGGCAACTTACTTTTTGTGACAACATCCAGACCATATGTAATGCAGGTAGTTGGATAGGTGGCATGATTTCAAGAAACACCAAAGGAATCACATGTTCTAGCAGTAAAGAGGATATTCTGATATCTCAAGGGTACATAAGAGTTTGGATTATGGTATCCAAAAGAAAAGGATCTATCACTTGTTGCCTACACAGATGTAGATTGGGAAGGTTGCATTGATGACAGAAGAAGTACAAGTGGAGCAACTTTCTACTTGGGTGAGTGTTTGGTATCTTGGATAAGAAAGAAATAGTCATCAATATCATTGTCTACAGCTGAATCAGAGTATATTGTAGCAATAACATGGTGTACATAGGTTCTATGAATGAAAAAAACTTTGAAATATATACAGGTTGAGTATGATGAGCCCATTCCAATATATTGTGATAATACAAGTGCCATCAATATCTCAAAGAATCTAGTAATGAACTCCAAGACAAAGCAGATTCCAATCTGGTATCACTTTCTATGAGAACACATTGCAAAGAAGAACATCAGAGTTGAATATGTGGGAAAAAAATAACAGGTTTCATATATCTTTACAAAACCACTTCCAAGGGAAGATTTTGAGTATCTTCAACAGAGACTCATAGTAATTTCTACTCCAAAATGAATGTTTTTGAATGCTTATCTTATATTTCTTAAATTCACATGAGAAAGCTCCATAAAGAGGACATTTCAGTTTGGGGGAGTAGTTTTAGGAAGAGTTCATTCAGGGGGAGAAGCCCCAAGGACAATTTAATTAGGGGGAGCATCCCCGATGGGAAGTTACCTTTTCCATTGATGTCAAAGGGGGGGAGATTCATCAGATTCATGGATAGAGAGTTAGATTCTTGGAGAGAGAGAGAGAGCACAGATGAATGTTTCCATGGGGAGCGATGGTCACAGGGAGAGCATGAGTGATATGACTTCAGTATCGCATCAGAGTGTTTCCAACAATTCCAAAGGGGGATATTGTCTATTATTTGGGTTGGTTTTCATTGATGTCAACCCTTGAAGCAATTCTGGTAGAAAATTCCAATAGCTCCAACAGTATGGTTAAGGGAATTAATATTGTTTGATGTATAATGGTACAAATATTAGTATATTTGGAGGTAAGGCTATCATGTATGGATAGTACATGCTATGCCATTTCCGGTTATATGTGGAATTCCACATAACTCCTCACGGTTAGAGATTTATGGACTTGTGAAGTTGGATAACCCTCTTGAGTTATATAGAATCCCCTAGAAGGTCAAATAAGTCAAATTATTCTAGAAATTACTAGAAGAAGTTGACTAGTCATAATGGCTGAAACTAGGATTTAATCATGGGTTAAATTGTTGCAATAAGAAAATAATTAAAAATAAATTAATTGCAACTAGAAGTGGAGAGTTTACTATTTATGGATAAAATGGTTATAAGTGGACAAGTGGTTAGAAGTGGGTTAGCCCTAAAAATTAGGAAGTTGGATTAAGTTGGTTAGAAGGCAACCCCTTGAGGAAGCTACATGGAAGTGTAAATAAGAGAGCAAGGATCTCTTATTAGAACCTATTGAATACATTGAATATCTAATATTGTGTAAGGTTTAATGCAGGTACTCATTGATACATATGAAGTTACACAAGTCTGAGGTAGCACGAAGGGTTGATAGTGAAATTTTTGGAATTACAGAAATACTAAAAAAACCCTAGTTTTTCAGGTGGATGTGGGCTGCAATGGAGAAGGGCACATACGTACGTGGGCTATTAGTATAACAGGGCATGTACATGTGGGAAAATACATGAAAGATTGAGTTTCTAAGGGTGTTAGGTTCTCAGAGTCTGAAAGCAAGCTCCTAGGAAGGTCTACAGTGATCAAGTATAACAGATCTATTTACAGATTCAAAATGTATGTCATATTCTTATGTGTAGTTGGATATTGTTGTCTTCATGAATTTTAGCCTATTCTAGAGAGTAAACATTGCTGAATTTTAGCCTATTCTAGAGAGTAAACATTGCTGAATTTTAGCCTATTCTAGAGAGTAAACTTGGACAACATGCCACGCGACCATTAATTGATATCCGATTCTAAAAATCGTACAAAATATACTAAGTACTATACTCTTTCCAATTCAATTGGTCTCACAAAATTGGTAACCTCTATGAATAAGTTTTTTTTTTTTACCCGGAACACTTGTATACGACTAGTTACAGGACTAGTAAAAAACCTTATCTTCCACAGGGTGTATCTCTAAAAGTAAAACGACCTAGAATATGAAATTCACACCAAAAGTATATTTATATGTCCTCTATACCACTTGTTATCCACAATTTTGGTCATCATGATGATGTTATGATGATGGAAAATCAAGCTCTTCACTAAGAACACTTTCCTGAGAAAAGTTACATTTGTCTGCTTCCAGAAATCATGCTTTTAAGGGATGTTCGCAGGCTACCTATA
>ML776702.1:266512-292554 GCA_009831015.1 Picea engelmannii
GCCTGTAGTACTCTAAAATGCCTTATCTACAATGCCACAGGTCTGACCAAAATCAAGTGTGCCAATTGAAAGTTATGGTAACTTTTCCAAACCTTGCTGAATTTTAGCCTATTCTAGAGAGTGAAATTGTACAACATGCCACACACCCACTTTTTGATATCTAATTCTGAAAATCATAAACAAATACTACGGACTATACTATTTCCAATTCAATTAGTCTTGCAGAATTTGTAACCTCTATGAAGAAGTTATGATTGTTTTACTCGGAACACCTATTTGAGACTAGTTACATGACTAGTCAAAAACCTTATCTTCCACAGGGTGTATCTATGAAAGTGCAATGACATAGAAGATGAAATTCACATCAAAGGTATCTTGATATATCCTATAAACCACCTCCAATTTTCACTTTCTAGAGTGGCCCGGAAAAAAAGTTGTAGAAAAAATTCCAAGATGTCTCGTTTGAGGAAGCAAAACCCTAGGATTGGTGCTCTGTTGCCAAATGTAATGATCCAAATGCTTAAAAATATCATAAGAGAATAGAATTACACACCATGTACAGAATTTGAGCGTGGAGAACAACTCCAAGATAGATAAGTTACACAATAAATCCTTAAATAATAGGATAACCTCCTACACACAACTAAATACATTCATACCTCTCAATTCACATGTCCACAATAATGAATACATGATCTCTATATATACCTATTCACACTTGGACATGAGGCCCCTTTAATATTATTCTGACCTTATTACATACATATTTACACACTATATGCACATTTAGGTCCATATATTCCCCCCCTTGGGGTCATATCATATACATTTAGCCCTATATATGCTCCCTGTGGATCATAACATGAGCTCTTTGCCACAGTTTTAAGAATAGAGGTATATTCATCTGGATTGGTGTTTTCTTTTTAAGAAATCGATGGAGATATTTATATGATTTGGGAATTACTTCTTATTCCTATAACTTCCAAAACAATGCATGATAAATAATTGCTCAATCCTAGTAAAAGACTTGGTGGATTATATTTCCAAATTACACAATTTCCTAGAGGAGATTCATAGAAGGAATTCTAGGTAGTTTAGATCCCAAAGTAGATTATTATGGGACAATGTACAGAGTTTCAAAGGCATTCAAATGTGAAAGATAAAGGAAACATTACATAACTATCTTCAGGAGATTATGAGATTTCACACAACAATCAAACCCATAAAAAAATCTAGATAGCCTATGCCGAAATTTTATTCCCTTAGTTCTTTAAGCTTAACAATTCAAGGAAGATAACATTTATGGTCTTCATTCCTAGAATTTTCCCTCAATTAAATCTCATAACTCTGATCACCATATTGTGGTACATGCATTCAAGGAGACATATGACTAGCATGATAATTTTATCCTTGCACCCGCGATAAACAAAATTTGGTTGCCTCAATTATTTAGACAATCATCTTGATTTCATGCAATTTAGGCTCTCAAACTCTTATTTATAATTGAGAATCCTATGGGGCTTACTCACATGATTGTATTCATGAATTATACATTATAAACATTATATCTCAAACCTAAAACCATTGGCATTCATTCCTTGACATGAAAATGATAATTATACCAGTAATTAAACTTATAATATTTAAAACTCAAAGCATAACCTTGTTGTAGCAAGAACTTAAGTAATTTAAGCCTCAAGGGAATCGATAATCCGTAAATGCATAAAACCTCAACATAGACATTTCTTCATCTCTTCCATAAAGTGTGTTCATTTACCATGAAATTTCATAAGTTAAACATGCATGCACATTTTAATTATTAAGCATGAATATAACATTTGATAGCACACAATTTAGAAACTTACTTATTCGTAATCTATGTCCAACTAATTGACTGAGGGTGGGTGATTTTCCACCCTATTACAGGCTTTGTTGAGCTAATACCTTTCTACAATAGGAATCCTTCTAGCAGAGCCATGATACCATAAGGGAGAAATTGACACTCTCAGGAATTTTCTGGGTAGTCACTCAACTTCAGAATATAATTTAATTACCTGGGAACAACCTGTTGAGTTTGCAGGAATAGAAAATTGTTGAAATTAATGTAGATGCAAGAGCCATTCTCTGGAGGATGTAAAAGACCCTAGCTATGGACTAGGGCCCCCAACACACTCCTGGGTTTTCTTGGTATGAGACCAAGCATTGAGAGCCATGGAAAAAGACCCTAGTGAGGGCCCCCAGTATATGACTAGGGTTCTTGGTCTTGGACCAAGCAATAAGTCCTTAGATGTGTCTAGGTCCCCTGGATGTGTTCCAAGGAATCCTTGCTCGATGCTTGGATTGATCCTTGGATATGTTCCTTGGTGGTTTATATAAGTGCCTAGATGTGTCTAGGGCCCCTATTGTGTTCCAGGGAATCCTTGCTCAGTGCCTGGATTGATCCTTGGATGTGTTCCTTGGTGGTTGATATAAGTCCCTAGATGTCTCTAGGGCCCCTGGATGTGTTCTAGGGAACCCTTGCTTAATGCATGGGTTGATCCTTGGTCTTGTGTCTTGGTGGATAAAGCCTTAGATGTGTTCTAGGGCCCCCAGATGTGTTCTAGGCCAACCTGGTCTTTGACCAGGTAGATCTTGGTGTAATATCAAGATGTGTTGATGTGTGATCCTCTTCCTCTCTCACGGGATGGTCTGTGAGACCTAGGAGTGCCTATGAAGATGGACATGACTGCATTGTTGATGTACCCTCTTATGCAGTGACGATGAAGTTTATAGGTCATTATGAGACTTACATGGAATTTTTTTTCCATTATGAACCCCCCTTGACTTTGTCCTAACAAGTACCCCATTGATGTTTTTCTTTCCCTCTTTTTTTATGTGATTGGGGTTTTACTTTATGTCTTTAGGATTTTATTTTATGTGATTGGGGTTTTATATGTAATTAGGGTTTTTATAATTTATATTAATATTAATTAATATTTATATTAATTAAATGTCAATATTCAATTATAAACCTAATTAGACTAACCCCTCTCCCTAAATATAAATAAGACCCTACCCTCTAGCTTTTGCACATACACTCACTCTCTCCTCTCTCTCCTTATTGCGGCTACCTCAGTGTTTAGTTCCTTGTGTGGTGCGGCCTCTCTATTGGTTATCATTTTTTTAGATATGAGTTGGAAGCTCCTCCTTGCTACCTGTAGGTGTATAGGGTGGAGGTTTCCATCCTTCTTCAGCTACCGGACCTGTCTAATGTGCAGAAGTGCCATCTCCTTGGCCTCCAGACCTAACCCTTGGAGCTACAGATGGGTATGAGAGTCACGTATTTTTCTCTTTGACTGTCATATTATTTTAGCAGTTGCGGTCTCTCCTTTATCTGAGTTTAGCAGTTGTGGCCTCTCCTTCTAGTACCACGTGGTATGCTGAGGTCTATATGGTGGGTTTTCCCTCTTGTTGTCCAGATTTTCTGAGTGAAGGGTGTGTTGAGATGCCTATGGAGGGTTTGCCCTCTTACTGTCCAGAATTTCTAAGTAAAGAGTTTTGTTGAGATTCCTATGGAGGGTTTTCCCTCTTGCTATCAAGAATTTCCGAGTGAAGGGTTTCACTGACATGCCTATGGAGGATGTGATCTCTTGCTATCTAGAATTTCTGAGTGTAGAGTTTTGTTGTTTTTATTATGAGGGTCTTCCCTCTTGTTGTCCAGTTATTTCCTGTGTTATATCACTGTTTTGTGAAGTTTTCTTTCTGCTAGGGTATTACTGTTACCTAATTGGAAGTATGGGGTTTATTGTTGTTTCCTTTGGGGTCTCTATCATTGGAAAAATTGTCCCACATTCCACATTGACAGAGATCAAACCCTAGAGGTTTGATCCAGGAACCTGAACTAAATTCTGAGCTTATTTACAGAGGCATACTTACACAAGTACATCTATCATTGAATTGGGAGGTAAGATAAAATTTTAGTTTTATACTCATAATTTTTGTTTGTTTCCAGATATGTTTATATCTCTTCTTATTTATGTTGATCTAGTGAACATAAAATTTTAAAAGCATTTTTGTTTTTCATTTTTCCCAAATTCTAACCATGGTATCAGAGCTTAGGGCGTGAAAGGAGCTCAAGAGTTGCAGACTTGAGCCTACATAGATCCACTTCTTAGGGTTTACATACCAGTAGTCATTAAAACCCAAACTCAAGATGCTATGTTCTCCTTGACTTTATGTCTATTTTGGAGCAAAGAGAGAGTACTTGTATGATGACCCTTTTAAGGGAACCTAGTTTCAGTTTTTGAATTTTCTTTCTGAAGGTTGTTTCTTATTGTTTTAATTTGCTACTTGACCCAACTTTATGTGCTTAGTGGTGGACACATGGAGTACTAGAGATCATTCCGTGTTGCATTATTGTCTACTGTCCAATGTGCAACATGGGCCCTTGATCCAAGAAAGGTAGAATGGGTTAGTATGAATGGCCTCTTTTTAATTCAATGTTGTGTTTTAATAGCCTCTGATAGTACTTATATTATGATTAGTGTATTCCAAGATATCTTCATAGTGACCAGCTCTAGCAGCCATGGTTTTGTTACCCAGTGGTCTGTGTATTCCAAAAGTATTGATTTTGTAAGGGGGATTATCCTATTTGGTGGTGTTGGCAGTGTTTCAAACTAAGCAATAATCTGTGTGTGCAATTACTTTAACTATAATTATTTTTCCTCTTTGTTAAACCTGTTGTGAATTATTCTTTAATGCACAAGTCTCGGAGAGGTCTGCTATTTTTAACAAACATCTTTTATGTAGTGAAATATTAGAAGTTTATGAATCTACAATAGAAGGACATACTGATAATGCGCAACATTCCTTACAGCCAGTAGTAGACCTATAAATATTTGTATGACATGAAAACTCTATAGCTACAGTACCTTCTGACCGTTTTTCTTTGAAATAGGTTTGACTAGATACAAAAAGGGCAAAGTCACCAAATTGGTCTGTCCACTGCATCTCAAATTTACTTTATTTTGAAATTGATAGAGACATCACTCAAAGCCTCATATAGAATGGGCCCTTCCTCTCAAGGGTTTGATCAATATCAATTCTGAGGTGCCTCTAAGGGTAATCATTGCAATGCAAGGGTTGGGGAGTTTGAATATTTTTGTTGATGATTTTTTATGGCTTAATGATGGGCTTCCATATTCACCTTGCAGATTTTATATCAGCCATGTCCTCTAATGGATAGAGAAATCATGTAGTGTCACAAGTCCTCCTTATGATCATCATTACCACTTACATAAATTTATGTTATGATTGTTGTCCTCCCTCACTTTCATTAAATAAAGGAAGGGATAGTCTTTCAGAATTCATATTGAACACATGCTTGTGTTAAGAGAGATAGAGTGAACTTGTCTCTTTCATTATCTTGAGCGGTAGGGTTCATGAGAAGATTCAAGAAGAAGAGATGGGATTTGTGGCATATGGTTACCTCAGTACCATTTGGATTGTTTGAAGTAGAGGGGATAGTGAAAGACTATCTTATTTATTCTCTTGAACACTTGTGGGATGGAAGTTTGGGGGCCAAAGTAAACTTGTTTGGATTTTTGGTGGAATGACAAATGCTGGTTGAGAGAGATTTTTTGTTAGGAGAATCTGGATTCTAGTGTTCTTTATTTTTGGTGGATCCTTGGTTTTATGTTGCATATTCCTTGATATCATGTTTAAGTTTCCTCTTTAAAATCCATTGGCACTCAAAGAGGGATTCTCAATATTTTTCAAATTGAACGTACATGGGCACACTTACATTACATTGCATCGCCACAAATACCCATATGCATTTTATCCTACTTCGGCTCTCCCATTTCAACTTTGACAGAACCTGCTGCGAGAATTTATTGGTTACATTACAGACATTTGTTGCCTTCAAAAGATCCAATTTGATCAGTTTGATAATTCGTAAGTAACTCTGATCAAGAACTGAACCCCTATAAAAATGGGTCTTGCATAGACATCAATCTAGTAGGAAAGTTACCTGAACGAATAGATACTGCATACACAAAAGATTCCCCCAGATAGCTACAGCTGGTAGCAGACTGCAAAGTACAAGTATGTCTTCAGCCCAAACTAGTTCAAGTTTTTCATATTAAAGTTGGTACCGACACCAAGTACTTCTTGAAGAGATATGACATCAGTCAAAAGATCTTGTAGGTTCAGAGGGATCCAATTTTCATATGCAGAGATGCAGACATATTATGAGACCCAGAGGGAGATTTCCCCATATGTGAGTTAGGCCATGACATGCATCAGATGGCAGTGTTGAAAAATTCAAATAAATTGACTATGATGAGATCTCTACCAGGTATACTTCCATCAGATTCATTATATCCCTCGTTGCAATTTTTTTGGTTGGAAACTTCACCAGATAAATGTTAAGACTAAATTTCTTAATGGTGAATTTTAGCAAGAGGTTCTATCGAACAGCCTGAGGGGTTAGTAATCCATGGGAAATAATCCCATGAATTGAAGCAAGCTTTGAGAGCTTGGTATGGAAGAATTGACAGTTTCTCTACAGAGTCTTGGGTTCACCAAGAGTATTGAATATTCCAATATTTATATAAAGATTGTACAGAATCATCCTTAAAGGAAAGGAAAATTTGATAGCTTAGAGTAAGAGGGATCTTTTTAGCAGAATTTGAAATAAAAGACTTGGGCATTTTTGCATTTTTTTCTGAGCCTAGAAGTGTGGCAGAAACCAGGTGATATTTTTCTCTCACAAGAGAAAGTATGCAGTTGATATGCTCTACAGACTTGGTATGTTAGAATATAAGTCCATATCAACACCGATGATTTCTAACCTGAATAAGTTACAATACCAAGCTACAGGTTCATATCTGAAAGACCTCACTATCATTCGGTCCTTGATTTATCTTATACATACCAGACTGGATATTTATCATGTAGTGAATGCCCTCTACCAGTTCATGTATGAATCGAAGCATATTCATATGGTTGTTGTTAAACATATTCTGAGATATGTTCGGGGGACTATAGCCTATGGGCTTAGATACACTTCAGTGGAGGTGTAATTCTTCATGGTTATACATATTCAAATTGGATGGGCAGTACAATGGACCGGAAGAGTACTTTCAGATATTGTTTCAGTTTGGGTTCAACTATGATCTCTTGGTTCAGCAAGGAACAAGGCTCCATAGCCTAGAGCATTGCATAGGCAGAATGCATTGCTACAAGTGCTACCAGTAGAGAAGCAGTGTGGCTCAGAAAGATACTCTCAGATTTGTTCAGTGCTAAGTTGGAACCCACAGTAATCCACTGTGATAACCAGAGCTATGTAAAGCTCTCTATGATTCTTGTGTTTTCATGACAGAACAAAACACATTGAGATGAGATATCACTATGTTCGAGACATAGTACAAAAGAAAATTCTTAGTATTCAGTATGTTCTGACAGCGGAACAAACCACAAATATTTTGACTAAGCCTATGTCATTGAAAAAGTATGTGTACTTTCAAGACAAGCTTGGTGTTATTGAGAATGCCTCTCTTGCTGAGAGGGAGTGTTGAAATTAATGCAGCTACAAGATCCATTCTCCGGAGGATGGAAAACAACCTAGCCATGGACTAGGGCCCCCAGCACGCTCCTGGGGTTTCTTGGTATGAGACAAAGCATTGAGAGCCATGGAAAAAGACCCTAGTGAGGGCCCCCAGTATATGACTGGGGTTCTTGGTATTGGATGAAGCAGTAAGTCCCTAGATGTGTCTAGGCCCCCTAGATGTGTTCTAGGGAATCCTTGCCCGGTTCTTGGATTGATCCTTGGATATGTTCCTTGGTGGTTGAAATAAGTCCCTAGAAGTGTCTAGGGCCCTGGATGTGTTCCAGGGAATCCTTGCTCAGTGCCCGGATTGATCATTGGATGTGTTCCTTGGTCATTGATATAATTCCCTATGTTACGAGAAAAATCTCTTGATGGCTAGGGTAAACCACAAGAGAAGGAAATGACTGCAGAAATCGACTCTATCCCAACAACATGTTATATAAACCAATGTGCAAGAGAGATAAGAAAGAGGACTACCTCGTCCAGATGTTCGATGAAGTCCACCATTGAGCACTTTGACCCAAATCTATATACCTACAACAAGTTCTCAACAAACAAGCAAAGCAAGCATATGGTGGTAATATAAAGGATTATCACATTAGATATCATAATCCATCAAATACATAACAAATACGCCCATGGATGATAACTAATATATTTGCAAGATATTAACTGGACAAGAAAGGAGTATTTCTATTAATAAATGATCAACAGAAGTAAAAAATATTACAGACTTTCATGTCGGCACGGCTCGAAACCGAGAAACTAAGTTCCTTCCAGCTGGGCCTCCACCACTTCAATCCTCCATAAAAGGCAAGCTCATAGAAGGGAGACAATGAGTTTCTCCATCAATAAGGGAAGAGCTTGGGGGTTGAACATTGTGTTCAGAGTTAAAGGACAAAGGGATGCAGACTCAATATGAAGTAAATAATTTCTCTAGAGTAACTTCTCTCTCAAAGTTGAATTCTTTCTCCTTTTCCATAGCTCGGAATTGGCCCATTTATAGCCTTCAAAATGAAACTGAAGGGCCGAGTCGAAACATTTCCAGTATATGGAAGGCCAAGGATCAAAGATCTATTGTCATGACATGGAAACCCGATATTTAATTTTCATTTTCTAGCACACATCTCGATGTACACAGGATTTAGTGGCGCAGCCAATGTATACGCATGTTGTATAGTGTGAGAGATGTGTACAAGTGGAAAAATATTTACTTTTGTCTCTAGATTTTATCAAAAGGGAAGATAAGTCTGCATAGGGAAATGGAATAAGTCTCTATGTGAAAGATTGCATAGGGTGAGGCAAATCTTTCTATAACACCCTAGATGTGTCTAGGGCCCCTGGATGTGTTCCAGGGAACCCTTTCTTAATGCATGGGTTGATCCTTGGTATTGTGCCTTTGTGGATAAGACCCTATATGTGTTCTAGGGCCCCCAGATGTGTTTTGGGGAAACCTAATATTTGACTAGGTAGATCTTGGTGTAATACCAAGATGTGTTGATGTGTGATCCTCTTCCTCTCTCCCGGGATGGTCCATGAGACCTAGGAGTGTCTATGAAGATGGACATGACCGCATTGTTGATGTACAAAAATGAATTGAAATCATATAGAATCTGTTGTCTACTATAACAGAAAAAAGTAAAAGTAGAAACAAGAATAACTTCATAGACCATAAGCGTTATTGCTCACATCGCCAGGAGGAGGTTGTTTCCAAGATAGAGTGATGATGAAGGGTTGACACCAAGTGGGGCAACATCGGTTGACAGGATCGCCTGAAAGAGAAACGAAGAGTACATCCAACCTGCAACTTAGGAATTCCTATCGATAAAGTTGATCAACAATATCTCGGCGCATATCAAAGATTAGTTGTAGTTGGTCTACTGATAAGCCACACAAAGGAGTCGCTTCAAAGTGCATGGGATCTTCCAATGCAATCATGGTATCCTTAAATGAAGTAGAGGGAGATAATTCTTCAATTCCCATTGGATCCACCTTCTCTATAACAACGTAACTCCATTTCTCTTCTGACGACTGAACTGGAAGATCGTTTCCATCCGAAGTTGTAGTGACCTGAAAACTTTGAATATCCACACGAGGCACCATAGAGAGCTCGATAGTAACCTAGGGAGAAGCTGAGGGAAATTCCTCCTAAACTAGAACTGGACCCCATGCATCTTATTCCTAAACATGTGCAATGGGAGGTAATCAAGAAGAGGGTGAAGTAGGAGGAGAAGGAGAATTAGGGGCGAGTTGGGCATTCAAGAAGGGGCAAGTGGGATGGTGATGATTAGAAAGGTAATGGTAGTATTTTGCGCCACACTTGGGTCTATGATGCTCCCTATGCATGGAATAAAATAGGAGTCTTGAGAGCTATATTGAGGGGGAAATTCGAACCAGTAGCCAAGTACGCAAGAGTGACACCGAGGAAGAATCAAGACCAACAAATAGGTAAAGGAAAGGATACATAAAAGAAACCACAGACAAGTGCGATGAGATAATACATATCTGAGCCATTAAGGTGGACATGAAACCTGAGTTGACATTGATCATATTCATGGTACCTTCCTGAATGAAATTCATCACCAGTGTGAACCAGAACATTAAGTTTCCCATGAAGCCAAGACTTGCACTGAAGAGCCCTACTTTAATGTCATTCATCGGTGAGAGGAATATGAGGATGGAGGCGGCGATCTGCATCATGATAATTTAATGTATGGTGTACAAGTGACACTCCATCTAGGGAGGAGAAATCTAGTTGACTAAGATCAAATCACTTCTTGAGAAAAGGAGGGGTAGTGAAAAGACTGGCATCTATGGATATATATTCGTCAGATAAAAAGACCCCTTCGTTTTCTAACTTATCGAAAAATGTATTCGCCTCTCTACGAATATGGGAAGGGATAAGAATAAGGTTAGGACTTAGGAGGTGCTGACGCTTGAATCTGTTAGGACCGAAACGGAAACCTCACAAGGATGTAAATCCCCCTATGTTTTTATAGAGGCGATACTCCTCTTTAATTTCATATTTTCTTGGGACTCTAGATCTTTAGAATATGGGACTTTGCATAAGTCCTTCATGGTAATCAAGTAAGTATAAAAATAACAAGAAGGAAAATGTTTTGTTTTTATTTTAAAGAAACCTCCTAAGAAATGACCAGGAACTGCACAATTCATATAATTAAAAAGATAGACAAACATTTCTCACATCCATCATAGTTAAACTAGAGATTTATGATCACATAAAAATAAAAAGAAGATGATCTGCATGCATAAGAGAAATTTAATAGAGTGAACATGGGTAGCTCAAATAAAGATAATGATAGATCAATATAAAATATTTTATACTCAAAACTCAGAGTTACAAAGCATAGTCAAAACTGATCCTGAAATAACTTTCTTGAAATTTCTAAAAAAAACATAGTCTGTTACATATTCTTTGAAATTTAAAATGCATTTGTCCTTAGGATTGGGATTGGGGATCTCGCAGACCATAAAGAAAACATATACAAGAATTAATCTCATAGAAGGAGGATGGTGGGTGAAACTAGAAAATAAAGACTTGAAAAGAAGAAAAAGAGAAGTTATCAGACTTTGGTTAAACCTTTCTAGTGAGAGAAGCGGAGTAACTAGATGAAGGAGTTGATAAAGAAAGAAACATGTGATCAGCATAAAACTTACTATGATCGTCTCTCGTGTCTTTACTTGCTTGTTGTTGTCCTTTTATTGTCTTCATTGATGGTTACAGGAACCATCTCAACTGTTTCTTTCCCTTCGTTGGTCAATTTGTCGATTTATTTCTTGAACCATTCTCCAATATAATTTTTCATTGGTGCCACGTTTATCTCATGTCGGATTTTGATGTTGAATAACTCTCCCTCTAAGTCTCTTAAATCGAGGGAGATACCATGTAATTCTTCTTCAATATATTGATTCTTCACGGAGCAATCCACTAGCCAATTTTCTATGTTGCCTTCATCATATTCAAATATACCATAAAACTTTTCAACTGATATCCCTTTGAATATCTTAACTTTTTCGTCAAACTGTTGAGTTGAGAATCAATTTTGGGTCTTGCACTTCATTGGTGATTCCTTCTAGGTCTATCTCCGTGAGCCTCTTGAACATTTCTTCTTTTTTTGATATAGTTTGGTTGCATGCTTGAACAATATTATTTAAATTCTTAATTTTCTCCTTCCAGAAAGTGTTCAATTTTTTTATTCGACTTGGGGAGGGAATATCCTCCTATGTTCTTCTCACTTCTGTCACGTTATAAACTTCGATTCCAAAGGGTAGTAAAACATCAAGGTAAAAACCTTATTCATTCTTTATATCAGCCTGCAAATACTCATGGAAGGCATGCGCCCTCGAACCAAAAGAAACAATGTTTTTAGAAACTTCCCATGGATCTCTGATCAATTCCATTCTTTTCTTAATATTTCTTTCTACATAGCTCTTGGTTGATGTAAGTAGGCTTGAAGATCCTTTCAATTTAACAATGGGTGTGGTGGGTTTGACTATTGACAAAGCACTGGAAAGAATTGGAAGAGGCATTAAGGCATGTTCGATCCTTTCTTTCAACTTCGTGTTTTCTGCTTCTAGACCACCAATTGAATCATCTAGAGAATCCTCAGTTACTCTGTGAATTTTGGAGATTTGGGAAGGCCGCATATCTTTTAGGTCAACCTCAGAATGAGATTTTCCTTTATTATTATTCATATCACTTTTTTCAATAATCAATTTCTTAGATTCCTTGTTGAAGACAATGCTTTGGAAAGTCAATGACTCTTCTTCACTAAATTTCTCATTCTCAATGATCTCTAATGATGAACTGTGTTTCCTGGATGATCAATTATGGGAAACATTTTCTCAATATCTTCCTTGAGCTCCATGTCTTGAAGAGAGAAGTTGTTGATTTCATTTTCTATGAGTTTTTCTTCTTCTTGCGCAACATTCTTCCTCTTCTTCCTTAGAGTGGGGATTCTTTTCTCCTCCTCCGCTTGAAATACCATTGGTAAACTTTCCTAGTTGGTTGGGTCATTGGAGCATTGCTCCGAGATGTGGTAGTTTCAGGAGTAATAACTGGAGACTGGGCACTCTTCTCACTGGGGCCCTTTCCTTTCTACTTGTACAACTCGTTAGTACTAAGTATTGTCTCCAAGTCAATAGCGTTGTGTGAAGGAGTGCCTAAGTTGTTGTCTTCTTATTCACTCACAATAGTATGAATGAATGATTTGTTGAATCCTATTGACAACATATGTCCCACGAATATTTTATTAGGGTCAAACCCCTTTATCTTTTCATCATATTTCATATTTACATTATGGAAGTGATTCACAAACTCATCAATTTTGTGTATAATCCCGAATATGAAGTCTCCAATTTTCCAAGGCAAGGGGATGAATTTCTTTTTCTGTTTTTCATGGAAAAAGTGAAACCAAAAATTGTGTTGCATTGCCACTTTCGTAGCAAACAATTTATCAGATACATGGTATGGAAGAAGAGAGGTATTTTCTTTGGAACAGACGATCTTGATAACACTGTGATTTTCCATCTGCTCTAACGTTTCCCTTTTCTCCAAGAATTTACCAGCCTGGTCTGATATCCCGGGGGTATTTTTACCGAACAACAATCCTTAGAAAACTGAAACGAAATCATTATAAACTTTGTAAAAATGAAAAGAAGTCTCGTGTCTCCATAATGCTTGATACCATAAGGTAACTGGATCAATTTCACAATTCACCCTCTTATAGATAGTCAATTTTGGAAATTGACAGCAATATATTATGGAAAATACCAAATAAGAAGCCACAAAGAATTTCTTGTCCATTTTGTAATGTGATAATTGGGAATAGATTTCAATGGAAATCAGTTTTCCCCAATCGAAGATAGCTTTCTTTTTAACTATAAAATATAAAATATAAAGAATCATGCGAGAAATAGTGGCGGTACTTTCTTGACCTGTCAACCTGGTGAACAACCAAGAGATTTCCCGAAAGGGGTTTTAAAAGAGATGACCTAAATCCTAGTGATATCTTCTGGAATACTCGTGGGATTCTCCAAGAACTGAGGTAAGAGATCCAGGCCATTATCATTTTTTTTTCAAAAAATTTCTACAATCCTCTCCTTTGAAGGTAAGTGTTGGCTCGGGGAGCTTCAACATCTTAGGAAATGTTTGCGCTGAAAGAGAGATGGGAGAATGATCTTGACGTTGTATGGTTAGTTGACTCAGTATGTATTTCTGAATGCACCATGTAACCAGTTCCTTCCAATAGAATACCTCAGGGACACACCCTGTGCGAGCAATTTCGGATGTCTAGATTACATCTTTTTGTGCAGGAGGAGATGAGTAATATGAGTATGCTCTGGACCACTGAAAGTTCTGGTCTTCATGACCAAAAATATTCAAAGTATTGCCACAGAACTATTGTCTTGTTTTTGTTGCCATAGGTTGATGAGAGTGTTCCTTCAACTGGATATTAGCTTGAAATGAAATCCTTTCTGAGAGATAATAATAATATAACCCTTGTAAAATTGTGTTTTAATGAAAATTAATGAAAAAAATCTTCTTAATCCCTTCTCTTATTAATGACGATCTTTAAGGAGCCTGCATGATTAGTTATTAGCATTAAACCATACTAAATGCATATTGGAAAAATCACAAAGATGGCGGGGAAAAACACGAGAAATTTGAAGTTGGGGGCTTTTGTGAACCTGCCAACCCGAGAACCCTTGAACCCGCGGTTTCAAACGATCATAAATAGGCTAAGTGTTGCACAACAGTCGGTTGGATTCATGATATAAGAGAAATGAAATATGTAGGGGCTCAACACCCCCGACAATTCTGACGATCATAAGGTAGATCATGGGACTTTGGGTGTAAAATGTAGATTGTGGAACTTGGAAGATGAAAGCTTGAACCCGTGAACCCATGGTTTCAAAAATGGTTAAGTATATTATAACAAGGTGGTCAGTCAGACTCATGATATAGGAACATGGATGGAGGTGAAAACCCGCGAGTTTTCCAACCTGCGAACTCAACGATTTTGAAATGAGACTAAGTATGGTAACTAAAAAGGGAAAAGAGAAGGGAGAAAAGAAAAAGGGGATGAGGGTAGGTATAGAAGAGAGAAGAAATGGAAAAAAAAATTGGAAAAATAGAAAAGGGAGGGAAATTTCGAAAGTGGGAATTTATCTCAACAACGGGCTCCAACTGTGGGATGATAACCCCACGTGGGTTGTCAAGAATCCATAATCTTATGAGCAGGCACTTCCATCCATTGGGTTATGGAGTCAAAGGTAAGAATATACAAACTGGAAAAATAAAATAATAATAATAATTATGTACAGGGAAATGAGAAATTTTTAGGTAAAGAAACCTTTTAAATGTTTCCCATTGATAGGCAACATTAATCTTTTACCCTTCATTTCTTTGAGAATATAGGAATTAAAACCCAGGATCTTTTCGACGATGTATGGTCCAATCCAGAGTGCTTCAAATTTGGTGTGCATCAATGGTTTCTCTTTGGATTTGTTCCAGAGTAACACCAGCTCTCCCCTCTAAAAATTATTTACAGTTGCATTCTAGTCAAAATATTTTTTGATACTTTATTGTCTCTGAGAAGTTCTACTTAGGGATTTACTTTGTTCTTCCTCCAATTTCAACAACTGGTTGATCGTCCTTTGGATAGGTGAACTATCTTTTGCATCTTCTGTATTGACCACAAAATACAAAGCATTGAGGTCGAGGTTGATTGGCATTTTTTCTTCTTTCCCATAAACCAATGTATACAACGACATCCCTATGTTATTCTTTGGAGTCGTTCTTCTTGCCCACAATAGTTTTCTTCAATATTTGAATGAGTGTCTTATTTGTGGATTCTGCAAGACCATTTTCTTGTGGGTAATAATTCCATGATTTCCCCATAGTAATTCCATATTCTCAATAGAATTGCGTGAATTTTTAACTAATGAAAATCAAACCATTATCAGTGATAAAAAAAATTGGGACACCAAATCTTGACAAAATATTATCTTTGAGGAACTTAATTAACTCTTCGGAATCAACCCTTTTTAATGCCACTTCCTTTGGCCACTTCATAAAATAATATTTAGCAATGAAAATATACATACATCCCTTGCTTGACTTTGGATTTATCGGTCCAACAACATCAAGTCCCCATTGGGAGAATGGTTGTTCTATAGTTATAGGCTACAACGACATCACAGATCTCTTCATTTTCCCTGAAAATTGTTGGCTATATATACACTTCCTTATTGTGGCCTATGAGTCTCTAAAAATTGATGGCCAATAAAAACCATCTCTTATTATCTTATGGGCGGTGGTCGTAGGTGCAAAATTTCCACAACATATTCCTTCATGGAATTCCCTCATTAGTTATTGGGCTCTGTTCTCATCAACACATCTTAATAATATACCATCATAGTTACTTCTGAACAGTATATTAGCAATCAACACATATTTATTTGACTTCATCTTCAATATTCTCCGCTCTTTAGAGTTCATGGTGACTGGAAACTGCCAGGACCTCAAGTAGAATACAATGTATCCATACCATTATGAATCATCCAATGGTTTTGCTACAGAAATTGAAATCATTCCATCCACACAATCACTATTTGCGATGAGCTTACATAAACCTGTCCTTTGATAGCCTTTAAAGTTTTAATCGCAGTATCATATTCTTAGATCATTGCTAGCTAGTTAGCCCATTTTCCTTCTCTCAATTTTTGATTCAGAAGCATCTTGACTAGAAATTATGGAACATAATAAATGACATGAGAATTTAGTATGTACGCCTGAAAGTGTGCCATCGCTTTAACAATATCCAGGGCTTTCTTATCCAATTCTGAATGCCTCAATTCATAATCATGAAGGGTTTTTCTTATGAAACTGATTGGAAGTTCTTCACCCTTGGTATTCCTCTGAGTAAGAACAAATGCAACAATTGTTTATGTAGTGAACAAATAGATGATGAAATCCCTTTGAAAATCAGGGCTAATGAGGACTGCATTATGGTTATTTCCATTTTTATATTATTGAAATCTTCTTGTGTATCTGTTGTCCATTCAAACCTTTGGTCCTTTTTCAATAATAATTGATTGGCTTCACAATACTTGCACAGTCAGGAACAAATCTCTGCACAAAATTGATCTTGTTGAAAAATGATTGAACTCCTTTCTTGGATGACGGGGGGTTGAGTTCATTTATTGCTTTAACTCTTTTTGGATCTATATAAATCCCTTCCTTCCACACAATATGACCCAATATCTTTCCTTGAGTTACAATGAATAACCATTTCTTTGGGTTTAGGGAAACACCGTATAATTTGCATCTGTCAAATACTTTCCTTAAGTGATGAATATGATCACTCTTTATTTTTTAATATATTGTCAAGTCATCTTGATATTCTGCCATGAATTTTCCTATCAACCCACTAAATGCATGATCCATGGCTCTCTGAAACGTGGCTTCTGCATTCTTCAAGACAAAGGGCATCCTAGCATATGTGTATGTCTCCTAGGGTGTTATGAATGTTGTCTTTGCTCTGTCTTCCTCAACAACCAAGACTTGATTATAACCAGAGAAACCATCTAGCATGGACATGCAAGATGATCGTGTGACTTGCCAGAGCATAAACTCCATGTTAGGTAAAGGATAATTATCCTTTATACTTGCTTTGTTAAGATCCCTGAAATCCACACACATATGGATTTCCTCAGTCTTCTTTCTTATTATCATAGGGTTTGAAAGCCAATCAGAATTTCTAATGGGATCTATTATTTCGGCCTTCTTTAATTTCTCTAATTCAACCTTTACCAGAGGTTTCAATTTGGGGTTCATCATCCTTATTTTCTGCTTGGTCGGCTTTGCTTCTTCTATCAAAGGGATGATATGTTGAAATATTGTTTTATAATAAGATTTCAAATCATCATAGGTCCATGCAAACACATCAAGATATTGTTTCAACAATGAAACATATTGGTCAACCTCCTCAATGGTGCAATCAACTCCCAGGTTGACATATTTTGGGGAACTTTCAGTTCCAATATTGATCTTTCTTGTTTCTTGAACCTTTCAAAGTGAAATTTCTTCCAGAAGATTCTTAGCATGATCATCTTTCGTAAAAAGAGACTCAGATTGAATACAATCTTTAGAGACAATAGATATGTGATTTTCTTCATCATCATCGTTCAACAAAACAATTTCCAACTGTTCATCATTCTCAAATACTTGCAAATATTCCAGGTTATCAGGTACAGAAGGTCGGAATACTCTTTCTACTTGAAAGGATTTTTTTTTTTGAATATCAGTCGGGTTTGAGAATGATGTTGCCAGAGCCAATGAGTATACCTTTTGATTCTTGTCTCTTGGGATGAAAGAAATGTTGAAAGAGCTAAAATATTCCATCAAGTCATTAACTCTTTTGAAATATAATTTGATTCTTTCTTTATTGATTATATACCTTTGTGTGACTTGATTAATTACTAACTCGAAGTCGCTAGTCACAATTAAATGTTCTATCCTCATTTTTTGTGCAATAATCATTCCCTGAATTAGAGTTTCGTATTCTACCTCATTATTAGTGCATGGAAATTCAAGTCTGATAGCATGTGGATGCATAATCTTCTCTAGACTTACAAGGACAATTCCAACTCCACTTTTGGATCTTGAACAAGCTTCGTCAAATGACATCCTCCAATAACCTTCAAACAAATGCTCTTTATTATCCGTATCTTGAATTTTCTCCAGGATTTCACCGTGTTCCATGTATAGGATAATATAATTTCCAATCCCAGCATCTATATAATATTTCATTAATTCATTGTCCTTCTTTTTGAAAGAGAAGAGTTTCCTAGGTTCACGGGGTACCTTAATCATCACTCTTTCTTTACTTGGTAGCATCATTCAACTTCCATCATTCATTATGTATCCCCTGATAATGGATGACCAATCTCTTCCCAAAAAAACTACATATGTCGTAGGAAGGTCTACCACAATAATATTGAAAATTGTAATAATATGGGGAGCCGTCATGATACAAGCATAAAAGTCCTTGATTTCTCCATAAGCTAGAACTTTTCTAGAATCAATTGCATATACACTTTCACTAGTTTCTTAATATTTGGTACAATTCATTCCCAATGCCTCCATGACTGCTAGTGGCATAATATTATTTGTCGTGTCAGTATCAACTAAACAATTATGAAGTGAAACATCATGATTTTCAATTGAAATATAAAAGGGATGGATTTTACCTCTCAACTTGACAGTGGATGTGTTATGGCTCTGTTTCAGATTTGTAATAACAACTTCTACTTTTTCAGATGGATCATCCAATAATCTCAAAAAAAATTCCCTTTGTTGGGGAATCTTCACCACTTCACTAAAAGGAAGAATTATCCTTAGTTTACTTAATTCCTCTACAACATTGTATGACATATAAGTGGAGTTTTCCATCGGGTGTTGCTTCTTACTTCCAACACTATCTGTCATTTTCTCATTTGTTTTTCCTTTATATTTTTCATTTTCCTTCTTAGAATCATTTTTATTCTTGGATCTATTTACAAATCCTCTTGTTTGGGCGACGTTCAACAATGAGTTAGGGTTGTTGTCGCCTTGTTCAAATATATACATGGAAATCCCGCATTCGTCCATATGTACAATTTCGTAACTTTCATCAGGTGAATAATAGTTCTCTTTATCAACCATTTTCTCATCATATATATCATCCAGAACAACTGCATTGGGAGTTGGTTGTCTGGGAACCCTTGGACTTTGCGGATTATCCATGTTTTCAAACCTCACTCTCTTTTCTTGGGGAGGGTTTCTTCTTTTCTTTGGGACTGACATTCTCAGATTTTCCACATAATTATCCCCCTTTCTTAGTTTGGTTATCTCGACCTGCATTTGGTTGATAGTTATATTCATTTGTGCAATTTCAATTCTTTGCTTGGTTTCTTGTCCCGCAACAGGGTCTACCTTCACATCTGGTATGGCTCACTTGAAAATGCCTCCTCTAGTTGTTTGAATTTGGGTCAGTCGTGGATTGAATTCTTCGTTCTTTCTTGAATCAAAGGCCCCTTGATTATCAATAATTAATCCTCCCAACTGCCTTTGTACTTTTCCCAGTATAATGTCGGGGTCGACACCCATTTCAATCATAATTTATTACATCTCAGTGGCCTTAGTCATTGCTTCCTCCAAGGTATCCATCTAGGATGTTCTGATATAATATTTCACATTTGGGGGCATCACATTCTTATAACAACCGATTATTATTGGGTCATTAGGTATTTTATCTTATGAAATCTTACTCAAGGTTTTATTGAACCTGAGATTAAAATCTTGTATTCTTTCATTCTTCCTCAAACCAATCTGGCTGAAATTGGTGGGAAGGGTATGATAAGCAATTGGAGGGAAAAATATAGACAGGAACATGGCTTCGAGGTTGTTAAATGAGTTAATCGATCATATTCTCTTCCTGACAAGGTTTGAAGGAATAACCTTATCATGACATCGTCATACTAAACACAATGAAAATCACAAACATCAAGAAATAAGTGAAGGTGCCCCTTTGCATCAATTGCTCCATCTCCAAAAAATTCCTTCAAGGTACCCTTAGGGAGGACAAGGAGGTCATGTTGCTCACCTATAAGATTTAGAAGGGAATCTCTTATTCTTCTTCGATTTTCAAACCTTGGGTTTTCTTGATTTCTTGCAACACCTCTTCCACCTCCTTGTCTCTCTTCATGTGGTTCTTCTTGCGGTTGTTCATTTTTTTCTGACATATCTGTGGATGTTCTAGGAACGTGACTTCCACTTGTTAGAATATAGATTTTCTTGCTTTTACTTTTGGTGATGGGTCCCTTGTATTCATCCAGCTTCAATCCCGACCTTATCCTTGTGTTGCTCTAGCTATACTTTGGTTTCTTCAGTCTTGTCGCTCATCTCTCCTCTGTCTTCGGAGGAATTATCTTTCTTCTTCTTGGACTAATATATGCAAGGCCTTTCTAATTCTTCTCAGATCTCGGTTGTCGTTATTACCAGATTATAAAGTTGATGTAATATGCTTTGTTGATTATTCAATATAAATTTTAGGTGTGGTTGATCAGGCTGGGGAAAAGTCATATATTTTTCAAAACGCTAAACCAGATTTCAGATTTCAATTCATTCCCCAGTATGATCACCAAAACTTTTGACGCTCGAATCTGTTAGGACCGAAACGACAACCTCACGAGGATGTAAATCCCCTTGTGTTTTTATAGAGGTGGTACTCCTCTTTACTTTCAGATTTTCTTGGGACTCTAGATCTTCAGAATATGGGACTTTGCAGAAGTCTGTCATGGTAATCAAAAAAGTATAAAAATAAAAAGAAAAAAAATGTTTTGTTTTTCCTTTAAATAAAGCTCCTAAGAAATGACCAGGAAACACACACTTCATATAATTAAAAAGATAGACAAAATTTCCTTACATCCATCATAGTTAAACTAGATATTTATGATCACATAAAAATAAAAAGATGGTATGCATGCATAAGAGAACTTTAACAGAGTGAACATGGGAATCTCAAATAAATATAATGATAGATCAATCTCATGGGAATATATTTGGAAAGGTTGAGAGAGGTACTGAAGGTGTCTCATAGAGGATAGTTTTTAGTTGTAGAATTTCCTGCGCAGTAGGGGTGCCCATTAACATGGTATCATCCACAAATTGGTTGTGGTAATAATTCGACTGAATACCATGAAGGGGGAGGCCTTGGAGGGAACTGTCCGTGAAAGAAGCTTTGATATAGAGGCCCAGTCCTTGCGCCATAATGAAAAAAAGCAAGGGGGAGAGGGGATATCCTTGGCATATCCCTCTTGAAGGGGAAAATGGATTAGAAGGCATGACATTTACAAGTATGGAGAAAAACAATGAGGAGGTGAGGTTGAAGATCCAATTGACCCATTCATTATTGAAACCAAAATCCAAGAGAAGATATTGCATATATTTCCATCTTAGTCAGTCAAAATATTTTGAGAGATCAAGTTTAATTAGCATGCCTAGAGTTCTAGTGGATTTGAGTGAATGAATCACCTCATGTACCAGTATGACACTATCCATTATTTGGTGTCCCTCAACATAGACTGACTTCTCCTTGGATATGATGAAGGGAAGAATAGGCTTGAGTCGGAGGGTTATTACTTTAGTGATGATTTTTTAGATCATGTTGTACAATGTGATTGGCCTAAACTGTTGCACATGGGAGACCCTTTCCTCCTTGAGAATAAGAGTAAGGAAGGTGGTGTTGAGAGCTGATAGTATTTTTTCAAAAGCGCAGGATTCCTCAATGAGTTTTCAGACCCCTCCCTAACCATTGGCCAACAATGGTGAAATAAATCAGTTGTGAATCCATTAGGTCCTAGTGCTTTTCCCACAGACATCTCCTTTATAGCCTGATCCACCTCCTCAATTGTGATAGGTCTCATGAGTGCTTCATTTTCCTCCTCAGAGATGAGAGTGGGAATGTGTCCAGTAATGTTGTTTATGGCTTGATTTATATTAGGGATCAGTTCATAAAGAATATTTATGTAGTAGTTAATAAGTTCATTCCCCATCCCTTTATGATCCATGATTGATTTCCCTTGATCATTTTCTAACTTGGTGATGTGATTGACATATCTTTTGTGTATCATGGATCGGTGGAAGAACTTAATCTTATTTTTTCCTTCATTTAGCCATTGTACTCTTGATTTATGTCTCCAAAGTATTTCCTCTTTCTTATATCTTTCTTCTAGGTGTTGTTTGAGAAGCTCCTCCTCAGCTTGCAAAGAATCAGATTGGCCTTAAGAGATGAACTCTTTTTGGATTTCCTCCAAGTGTTTCTATAAGGATATATGGGCCTAAAAAATGTTACCAAAAGCATTTTTATTCCACTCTTGAAGATGTTGTTTAAAGTTCTTAAGATTTTGTTGAAATTTGTACATTAATATTCCATGAGAAATTGTTGTGTTTTCCCACCAAGTGTTGGAGAATTCCTCGAAGTCCGGGTGAGATAGCCAAAAAATTTCAAACCGAAAGGGGTTGAATTTTACAATGCTAACAGTGTCGATCCAAAACTAAATTGGCCAATGGTCCAAGCCAAGGAGAATATTCACTTCAATTAGGGGTTCTCCCAACATCATGGATTCTGATATGAGAAAGCGGTTCAGCCGACAGACCACCTGATGAGCGCCAGAACGTTTTTTTGTCCATGTGAAGGTTCTATTTCATGCTTCAATGTTGATTAAGTGCAGATCTTCTACCGTGATCTGGAATTTTTCACTGTCCTTGTCGAATCTCCTAATACCACCTTTATTTTCTTCCACGATGAGGATGATGTTGAAATCACTCCCTAGGATCCATTTTTGTTGTCCTACCAGGTTTCCCAAATATGAAATGCATTTTAAGAAATGGTTCTTCTCTTGAGTTTTCTGGGGGGGCATATGAATTTGTTAGTACCCCCTCCTTGTTGGAGCCAATGGCCCTATAGTGAGTTTAAATAATCCCAGCTGTAGAGAAAAAAAATTCTAAGATAATAGTCTCAGGGTTCCAAAAAATGGTGATCCCCCCTGCTGAACCATTGGAGTCATTATATACAAAATTGCTCTACCGCCAACACCACTTAAAGACATCTTTTGTAGTGTCTCCTACACATTTCATTTCCTAGAGTAAAAGGATGTTCGGTTCTTATACCATTATACAGTTTTGAAGAACCCTCTAATTAGTTCTTCCATTCATGCCTCTGATATTCCAAGAGAGAATCTTTGTGATGACGTGGGAGGAGGGGGAGAGAAGAAACCCTTGTTGAGCCTTTGGATTTAGACCGATTTGATCATGAAGCTTCCTACCTCTATGATAAGTTGTTGTGTCAATTTTCACCCTCGTCGTTTCCCTTCCCGTGGCGTTTTCCTGGGGTCTTTACCGAGATCCGATGTAATGCACAATCAAAATGTTGCACTGTCTGTTGAATCAATGTAAAATTTGTGAACCTTGTGAAGTTTCTCTAGGGGGAGAGATTATAGTTCCTTCCTATTGTAGGTTTCCTCAAGCTTCTATAGGTCAATATTGTCTAGGTCTCTTTCATCTACAGTCATGTTCATGTCTCCCCCATCATCTGTGAATTGGTCTGCCTCCATTTGTACTAAAGAGCCAGGCTGTATAATCTGTTCCAAAACAGGATCTTGAATCGTCTTTGTTTTACCTTTTTCATTGCCTTGGTTTTCATGTTGATGGGGGTTTTCAATATCTTAGGAGTCCAGCAGTTGGTTTAAAATTTCAAAAGAGTTGTTGGGGATTTTTTCTTTGTCCTTGGCCTGATTTTCTTGGATTTGGTTTCTTCCGACCTTGCACCTAGGTGAAGCCATATTTTTGTTTAGTGTGCTCATCCTCTGAGGGGTGCGCTAGAATATTTAATGGAAGGTTCCTGAAGATATGATTGTTCTCATGGCACTTCCTACATCAGAAGGGTATATGTTCATAGCCTATGGTTTGTATCCATTCCTCATCTTGGTATTCCAGGGTTAAAGATCCTGGCAAAGCTTTTGAGACATTCATGTAGACAAAAATACAAGCATATGAGGTATACGTTTTCTAATGGGTAGCCTATGAATATTTGACATACCTACCCAGGGTGTTGTTGATGCTTGTGAGGATTTATTCCAGCCAAAATTCATGAGGGAGGGACTAGAGGCGAATCCATACAGGAATGACGGAGAAGTCATCTTTTTCTGAACTAAAGCGATATGTCTAGAATCTTAGATATAACCCTATCGAGTTAAAAAAAATACGGATCATTTTCGAAGACTCGATCTTCGTCCTCAAGATTGAAGAAAATGATTGTAAAAAATCCCTTGGAGATCAGCTGAAGGTCATAATGACCCTTGGGGTTCCACCATGTTTTAATCCAACGCATTAGGCTCTGCCTAGAGAGCCAAAGGACTAGAAATTTTCATATGAGGGTGTGTTCCTTCATAAACTGAGTATTTTCTCCCACTCTGGCCGAGTTGATTACATAATTTGGAGCTGTGGTTTTTTGTGGAATGCATTTACCCATATCCCATATGCAAGTCACTTTTGGATGAGAGGTTTCTGCTTCCACGTCCATGGCTTTGTCAAACCTCTGCTCATCTTGCAAAATATGCTCCTTGAGGTGAGGTGACGACTCAAATGGCAGTCGATTGCTCCTTGCACCTGGTTGTTCATAGGAAACCACATTACTGTATGACGGTGTTTTCACCCCCTCTGACACTTCCATTAGGGGCCCTTCAACTCTCGAATCCGCACAAGCGTTGCCTGCTTCAGAATGGGATCAAATGAGGAACATTGGAGATCTAGTGCTCCACGAACATCAAAAACCTAGCTCCTACACTTCTGCCTCCTCTATGGTGTTGTCGATCCCCAAGAATAAGTAATTTACTATTTTCCTTTCCACCAAAGATCACCCCGCTCACCACCCCTCTCTTTTCTCAATTTGTTAGTCTCTACATCCAATTTATTTAGATTTTTTATTAATCTATTGTTTCTTTCGTACTTATTTTTTCTCTTTATCGTACTTCAACATCAACTTTTGCTTTAACCTCAACTTCTTTTTTCTTTGCTTTCTCCTTTTTAGAAACCATATATTTGTGACTAGTGCACTTGTCTAGTGGTTTTGTCCCAAAAGTTACAAATTATAAGAGGTGCGTGGAGCTTCACCTTTGCAAAGAATCCTATTTAATTCGAAAGGCCATTCTATGTATATACACTTGTGACAAAAAAAAAATGAAATAGTTGTGTATGTACGATGGATCCATCAAATAATATAATATAGGGTAATGGGCTGTGAATTAAGTGAGTTGTTGGTTTATCCCTGATATTCTGCCTTCAAAAGTGGCCAAAACATAGCCAAAGAAACTCATTTTGACTTGCCTTTCCAAAAATAACCTTCAGATTTGACAAAATACTCCATAGTCTGTTTACTAAAGAAGATTTGTCGCTTACCAATCCTTGAATCCTGAATCTGGGCGATATTTTAAGTAATCTGATGAATATATCTTTTGGTGGTTAAGCATATTCAGTTTTAAACGCCTTATCCACCGAAACTCATCAAATTCAGTCCAATCCTTCAAATAGGGATTGAAGTGCTCAACAAGAACTTCCATGACTGCTTGCTCCCCATAGACCAAATATGAAAAAATGTATGCCACCATCTTATTGTTACGCTGTTGTTTGTTAGACATTTTGAGACCAGAAGGGTGACTCAATCTCTCTAAAAAACATCAAAACTACTTTTGCAGCTTGCTCACTGGCAGCATTACAAGATCATTTGATATGGTTAACGAACTATCTGTGATCCCAATGTCACTTTCATTAGCTTCCATAACTATACTTTCAACAATCAGGAGAATGCCTTTAGCAAGTTCAACA
>ML776702.1:315334-332746 GCA_009831015.1 Picea engelmannii
AATTTAAAACCTTTTTCAACTTATACTTAAACCATTCAACTATATCCAATGAGCAATGAACAATAGTATAAGAGTTACACCAATACACCATAATACACCATGCACAATATATGAGAAATAATCAATAGTTTATTGTTCAAGGGTAGTAATGACTTCCAAAGGTAGCTACAACTTCCAAATGTAAAAGGAGGGATAAGCCTCCAAGAGGAAGATACAATCCTCCAATATCAAGAGAGAGTTGAACTCTCCATCCTTTCCCCTTCCTTCCACCCAAGAATATATGAGAGATAATAAAAGTTTACATTAAATCATCACCATCAACCAATCATCACATAGAACCTGATAATGCTTCCTGAGACTTCTTCAATTTATGCAATTCTTCAATTCTTGGAGTACTTTGATCCTGTAGATAATATTACTCAATGTATTCTTTGAAACTCCTTCAATTTTCACTCCTTGAATCCTCCCCAAAAAGAGGTTATAGAAAGAATGGTAGACTTTATTCAATTCTGGTCTGTTCATAAGACCCAACTTCTACAGCATGCCCCGCGCTCAATATTTAACATCCAATTCTGAAACTCACACACAATAAACCAAAGTCCGTACTATTTCCAATGGAAGTGGTCCCACTTCATTTGGATTCTGTGTGAAAACGTTATGATTGTTTTACCCGGAACACTTGTTTATTGACTAGCTTCAGGACTGGTCACAAACCCTATCTTCCATAGAGTGTATCTCCATGTTTCAGATCACAAACAATGTTTCAGATCTTCGAATGCTCATTGTTTCTCCTTACCCCACATGAACTTGGCCCTACCACCGCCCTTGGTCACCTGGCTGAGGGCCCATGCAATATGGGAGAATCCCAACAAGATCTGTCGGTAAAAATTGGTGAGTTCTAAGAAGCTCTGAAGCTCAGTCAGTGTGGTCGGGGCTGGCCAGTCATGGATGACTTGGATATTAGCTGGATCAACATGTACCCCATGCTCATAAACAATGTAGCCCAGGTATTGGACCCTATTCATGCCAAAAGAGCATTTTCCAAGTTGGCATAAAGCTTGTGATGCCGCAAAGTGCTCAAAACTTGTTAAATATGTCGCATGTGCTCCTCCCACATTCTGCTGAAGATGAGGATGTCATCCAAATACACTACCACAAAGGAGTTGGTGAAGGGTCTCAATACATTGTCCATCAACCTCATGAAAGTGGTTGGTGCATTTGTTAAGCCAAAGAGCATGAGTAGCCATTCATAGAGACCTTCTTTAGACTTGAAGGTTGTCTTCCAGACATCAATTGGTTTGATGGGAACCTAGTGGTAGCCAGACTTCAGGTCAATCTTGTTGAATAAATTTTCCCCCTTGAGTTGGTCAAGAAGGTCATCAATCCTGGGAATGGGGTATCAGTTCCTTACTGTGATTTTTTTTAAGGGTCTGTAATCAATGCAAAGTCTCCAAGTCTCGTCCTTCTTCTGCACCAGTACAATCAGGCTTCCGCAAGGGGAGGATTTGGGTTTGATGTGTCCCTTTTGAAGAAGCTCTTGGATCTGACACTTGATTTCGTCATTCTCCATTAGCGAGCACCGATAGATTGGTCCATTAGGTAGAGGTGCGTCGGGGGTCAAATCAATTGGATGCTTGACTTGGCAGTGTGTCGGTACCCCTATAGGTGAGACAAAAATGTCTTTGTATTTTTCCACGATCTCGTCTGCTTGCTTCTGCTACAAAGAGAGGCATTGTGTAGAGGCCACAGATGTGGTGGCGACCTTCTTCTTACTGTGAGCACGGATCACAAAGAAGACGAACTTCTTGGTCTGTGAAATGACCTTACTACATTGCTTAGTAGAGATTAGAGAAATATTAGTAGGTGGTGCCACCTCTGGGATCTTGTACAATTGTCTACCCAAAGTAATAATAACAATGTGGGGCCTAGACTCATACACGGCATGACGCTTCCACAAATATGGTTGTCCTAAAAGAACATCACAAACTTCAAGGGGAGCAATATCACACAGTACCTCATCTTTGAAAGGCTTGATGTCATAGGGCATACGACTCTGTTGGCTGACACAAAGATCTCTTCCTTGAAGAAGCCAACCGATGGTGTAGGGTTGCGGGTGTGGTGTCGTTGGCAGGTTCAACTGCTTGGTGACCTCTACTGAAATCAGGTTCTTCTGACTACCGCTGTCGACAATGAAGTGAATTAGAGCCCCCTTGACACACATCCGCGAGTGAAAGAGGCATTCCCCTTCCTCTGGTTCTTCTAGTTTTCTTGGCCCGACTTTGGTGGTAGCGATCATGGCACTAGGTTCAACATCGATAATCCACTTCCCTCCTTCAATATTTGACTCGGAATCAGAATCAACCTCTGACTTGGAAGCCTTTAGCTCAACCACAAGGGACTGCTTAGAGCGACATTTGTCGGTGTTGTGCCAATGAATTTTATGGTACTCACACCATTTTCCCCTGTCCTTCTTCCTCTTCTCGTTTCCCTTCTTGTGTTGCAGCTTGGACAAATTGTCCTAAGGGCGGCCATCGCGACTTGGTCCCCTGATGTGTGGGTTGGGGTTGCCTTTGCCCTGCTTCGGCTGTCAGGGGTTTGCATACCCAAACTCTCATCGTTTCTGCTTAAATTTCTGCTCGATCTTGACAAATTATCTATAAGTTGTGCCCAATGAGGCGATGTCCAGGAACTCCATTTCTATTTGAAATGCGACTAAGTATGGTAACTAGAAATGGAAAAGAGAAGGGAGAAAAGAAAAAGGGGATGGAGGTAGGTATAGAAGAGAGAAGAAATGGAAAAAAAGTTTGGAAAAATAGAAAAGGGAGGGAAATTTCGAAAGTGGGAATTGATCTCAACAACTGGCTCCAACTGTGGGATGATAACCCCATGTGGGTTGTCAAGAATCCATAATCTTATGACCAGGCACTTCCATCCATTGGGTTATGGAGTCAAAGGTAAGAATATACAAACTGGAAAAAAATAAAAAATAATAATAATTATGTACATGGAAATGAGAAATTTTTAGGTGAAGAAACCTTTCAAATGTTCCCCATTGATAGGCAACATTAATATTTTACCCTTCATTTCTTTGAGAATATAGGAATTAAAACCCAGGATCTTTTCAACGATGTATGGTCCAATCCAGAGTGCTTCAAATTTGGTGTGAATCAATGGTTTCTCTTTGGATTTGTTCCATAGTAACACCAACTCTCCCCTTTGAAAATACTTTACAGTTGCATTCTAGTCAAAATATCTTTTGATACTTTATTGTCTCTGAGAAGTTCTACTTAGGTATTTACTTCGTTCTTCCTCCAATTTCAACAACTGGTTGATCCTCCTTTGGATAGGTGAATTGTCTTCAGCATCTTCTGTATTGACCACAAAATACAAAGCATTGAGTTTGAGGTTGATTGGCATTTTTGCTTCTTTCCCATAAACCAATGTATACAGAGACATCCCTGTGTTATCCTTTGGAGTCGTTCTTCTTTCCCACAACACGTCAGTCAGATTCAAATTCCAATTCCTCTGGTTCTTGTCAATAGTTTTCTTCAATATTTGAATGAGTGTCTTATTTGTGGATTATGCAAGACCATTTTCTTGTGGGTAATAATTCCATGATTTCCCCATGGTAATTCCATATTCTCAATAGAATTGCATGAATTTTTAACTAATGAAAATCGAACCTTTATCAGTGATAAATTTTTCTGGGACACCAAATCTTGACAAAATATTATCTTTGAGAAACTTAATTAACTCTTCAGAATCAACCCTTTTTAATGCCACTGCCTTTGGCCACTTCATGAAATAATATGTAGCAGTGAAAATATACATATGTCCCTTGCTTGACTTTGGATTTATCGGTCCGACAACATCAATTCCCCATTGGAAGAATGGTTGTTCTACAGTTATAGGCTACAACGACATCACAAATCTCTTCATTTTCCCTGAAAATTGTTGGCTATATATACACTTCCTTATTGTGGCATATGAGTCTCTAAAAATTGATGGCCAAGAAAAACCATCTCTTATTATCTTATGGGTAGTGGTCGTAGGTGAAAAATGTCCACAACATATTCCTTCATGGAATTCCCTCATTAGTTATTGGGCTCTGTTCTCATCAACACATCTTAATAATATACCATCATAGTTACTTCTGAATAGTATATCAGCAATCAACACATATTTATTTGACTTCATATTCAATATTCTTTGCTCTTTCGGGTTCATGGTGACTGGAAACTGCCAGGACCTCAAGTAGAATACAATGTCTCCATACCATTATGAATCATCCAATGGTTTTCCTACTGAAATTGAAATCATTCCATCCACACAATCACTATTTGCGATGAGCTTACATAAACCTTGTCCTTTGATATCCTTTAAAGGTTTAATCGTTGTATCATATTCTTGGATCTTTGCTAGCTAGTTAGCCCATTTTCCTTCTCTCAATTTTTTATTCAGAAGCGTCTTCACTAGAAATTATGGAACATAATAAGTGACGTGAGAATTTAGTATGTACGCTTGAAAGTGTGCCATCGCTTTAAAAAGATCCAAGGCTTCCTTATCCAGTTATGAATTCCTCAATTCATAATCATGAAGGGTTTTTCTCATGAAACTTATTGGGAGTTCTTCACCCTTGGTATTCCTCTAAGTAAGAACAGATGCAACAATTGTTTCTGTAGCAAACAAATAGATGATGCAATCTCTTTGAAAATCAGGGCTAATGAGGACTGGATTATGGTTATTTCCATTTTGATATTATTGAATGCTTCTTGTGTATCCGTTGTCCATTCAAACCTTTGGTCCTTTTTCAACAATAAATTGATTGGCTTCACAATACTTGCATAGTCAGGAACAAATCTCTGCACAAAATTGATCTTGTCGAAAAATGATTGAACTCCTTGCTTGGATGACGGGGGGTTGAGTTCATTTATTTTTTTAACTCTTTTTGGATCTATATAAATCCATTCCTTGCACACAATATGACCCAATATCTTTCCTTGAGTTACAACGAATAAACATTTCTTTGGGTTTAGGGAAACACCGTATAATTTGCATCTGTCAAATACTTTCCTTAAGTGATGAATATGATCACTCCTTATTTTTTAATATACTGTCAAGTCATATTGATATTCCACCATGAATTTTCCTATCAACCCAATAAATGCATGATCCATGGATCTCTGAAACGTGGCTTCTGCATTCTTCAAGACAAAGGGCATCCTAGCATATGTGTATGTCTCCTAGGGTGTTATGAATGTTGTCTTTGCTCTATCTTCCTCATCAACCAAGACTTGATTATAACCAGAGAAACCATCTAGCATGGACATGCAAGCTGATCCTATGACTTGTTGGAGCATAAACTCCATGTTAGGTAAAGGATAATTATCCTTTATACTTTCTTTGTTAAGATCCCTGAAATCCACACACATCCGGATTTCCTCATTCTTCTTTCTCCTTATCATAGGGCTCGAAATCCAATCAGAATTTCTAATGGGATATATTATTTCGACCTTCTTTAATTTCTCTAATTCAACCTTTACCAGAGATTTCAATTTGGGGTTCATCATCCGTATTTTCTGCTTGGCCGGCTTTGCTTCTTCTCTAAAAGGGATGATATGTTGAAATATTTTTTTATCATAAGATTTAAAATCATCATAGGTCCATGCAAACACATCAAGATATTGTTTAAACAATGAAACATATTGATCAACCTCCTCAATGGTGCAATCAACTCCCAGGTTGACATATTTTGGGGAACTGTCAGTTCCAATATTGATCTTTCTTGTTTCTTGAACCTTTCGGAGTGAAATTTCTTCCAGAAGATTTTTAGCATGATCATCTTTCGTAAAAAGAGACTCAAATTGAATACAATCTTTCGGGACAACAGATATGTGATTTTCTTCATCATCATCATTCAACAAAACAATTTCCAATTGTTCATCATTCTCAAACACTTGAAAATATTTTAGGTTATCAGGTACAAAGGTCGGAATACTCTTTCTACTTGAAAGGATTTTTTGCTTTGAATATCATTCGGGTTTGATAATGATGTCACCAGAGCCAATGAGTATACCTTTTGATTCTTGTCTCTTGGGATGAAAGAAATGTTGAAAGAGCTGAAATATTCCATCAATTCATTAACTCTTTTGAAATATAATTTGAGTCTTTCTTTATTGATTATATACCTTTGTGTGACTTGATTAATTACTAACTCGAAGTTGCTAGTCACAATTAAATGTTCTATCCTCATTTTTTGTGCAATAATCATTCCCTGAATTAGAGCTTCGTATTCTGCCTCATTATTTAGTGCATGGAAATTCAAGTCTGATAGCATGTGGATGCATAATCTTCTCTGGACTTACAAGGAAAATTCCAACTCCACTTCTGGATCTTGAACAAGCTCCGTCAAATGACATCCTCCAATAACCTTCAAACAAATGCTCTTTATTATCTGTATCTTGAATTTTCTCTAGGATTTCACCGTGTTCCATGTCTAGGATAGCATAATTTCCAATCCCAGCATCTATATAATATTTCATTAAATCGTTGTCCTTGTTTTTGAAAGGGAAGAGTTTCCTAGGTTCACGGCGTACCTTAATCATCACTCTTTCTTTGCCTGGTAGCATCATGCAACTTCCATCATTCATTATGTATCCCCTGATAATGGATGACCAATCTCTTCCCAAAAAAACTCCATATGTCGTAGGAAGGTCTACCACAATAATATTGAAAACTATAATAATATGGGGAGTCGTCATGATACAAGCATAAAATTCCTTGATTTCTCCATAAGCTAGAATTTTTCTAGAATCAATTGCATATACACTTTCACTAGTTTCTTAATATTTGGTACAATTCATTCCCAATGCCTCCATGACTGCTAGTGGCATAATATTATTTGTCGTGTCAGTATCAACTAAACAATTATGAAGTGCAACATCATGATTTTCAATTGAAATATAAAAGGGAGGGATTTTACCTCTCAACTTGACAGTGGATGTGTTATGGCTTTGTTTCGGACTTGTAATAACAGCTTCTACTTTTTCAGACGGATCATCCAATAATCTCAAAAAAAATTCCCTTTGTTGGGGAATCTTCACCACTTCACTAAAAGGAAGAATTATCCTTAGTTTACTTAATTCCTCTACAACATTGTATGTCATATGAGTGGAGTTTTCCATCGGGTGTTGCTTCTTACTTCCAACACTATCTGTCATTTTCTCATTTGTTTTTTCTTTATATTTTTCATTTTCCTTCTCAGAATCATTTTTATTCTTGGATCTATTTACAACTCCTCTTGTTTGGGCAACATTCTCCTACGAGTTGGGGTCGTTGTCGCCTTCTTCAAATATATACATGGAAATATCGCATTCGTCCATATGTACAATTTCATAACTTTCATCAGGTGAGCAATAGTTCTCTTTCTCAACCATTTTCTCATCATATATATCATCCAGAACAACTGCATTGGGAGTTGGTTGTTTGGGAACCCTTGGTCTTTGTGGATTATCGATGTTTTCAAACCTCACTCTGTTTTCTTGGGGAGGGTTTCTTCTTTGCTCTGGGACCGACATTCTCGGATTTGCCACATAATTATCCCCCCTTCTTAGTTTGGTTATCTCGACCTGCATTTGCTTGATAGTTCTATTCATTTATGCAATTTCAATTCTTTGCTTGGTTTCTTGTGCCGCAATAGGGTCTACCTTCACATCTAGTATGGCTCACTTGGAAATGCCTCCTCTAGTCTTTTGACTTTGGGTAAGTCATGGATTGAATTCTTCGTTCTTTATTGAATCAAAGGCCCCTTGATTATCAATAATTAATCCTCCCAACTGCCTTTGTACTTTTCCCAGTATAATGTCGGGGTCGACACCCGTTTCAATCATAATTTCTTACATCTCAGTGGCCTTAGTCATTGCTTCCTCCAAGGTATGCATCTAGGATGTTCTGATATAATATTTCACATTTGGGGGCATCACATTCTTATAAAAACCGATTATTATTGGGTCATTAGGTCTTTTATCTTCTGAAATCTTACTCAAGGTTTTATTGAACCTGAGATTAAAATCTTGTATTCTTTCACTCTTCCTCAAACCAATCTGGGTGAAATCGGTGAGAAGGGTATGATAAGCAATTGGAGAGGAAGACATAGACAGGAACATGGCTTTGAGGTCCTTAAATGAGTGAATCGATCATACGATCTTCCTGATAAGGTTTGAAGGAATAACCTTACCATGACATCGTCATACTCAACACATTGAAAATCACAAACATCAAGAAATAAGTGAAGGTGCCCCTTTGCATAAATTGCTCCATCTCCAAAAAATTCGTTCAAGGTACCCTTAGGGAGGACAAGGAGGTCATGTTGCTCACCTATAAGATTTAGAGGGGAATCTCTTATTCTTCTTCGATTTTCAAACCTTGGGTTTTCTTGATTTCTTGCAACACCTCTTCCACCTCCTTGTCTCTCTTCATGTGGTTCTTCTTGCGGTTGTTCATTTCTTTCTAACATATTCGTGGATGTTCTAGGAACATGACTTCCACTTGTTAGAATACAGATTTTCTTACTTTTACTTCTGGTAATTGGTCCCTTGTATTCGTCCAGCTTCAATCTCGACCTTATCCTTGTGCTTCTCTAGCTAGACTTTGGTTTCTTTGGTCTTGTCACTCATCTCTCCTCTATCTTTGGATGATTTATCTTTCTTCTTCTTGGACTAATATATGCAAGGCCTTTCTAATTCTTCTCAGATATCGGCTATCGTTATTACCAGATTATAAAGCTGATGTAATATGCTTTGTTGATTATTCAATATAATTTCTAGGTGTGGTTGATCAGGCTGGGGAAAAGTCATATATTTTTCAAAACGCTAGACCAGATTTCATATTTCAATTCATTCCCTAGTATGATCACCAAAACTTTTGACGCTTGAATCTCTTAGGACCGAAACGACAACCTCACGAGGATGTAAATCCCCTTGTGTTTTTATAGAGGTGGCACTCCTCTTTACTTTCAGATTTTCTTGGGACTCTAGATCTTCAGAATATGGGACTTTGTAGAAGTCTGTCATGGTAATAAAAAAAGTATAAAAATAAAAAGAAAGAAAATGTTTTGTTTTTCCTTTAAATAAAACTCCTAAGAAATGACCAGGAACCACACACTTCATATAATTAAAAAGATAGACAAAATTTCCTTACATCCATCATAGTTAAACTAGAAATTTATGATCACATAAAAATAGAAAGATGGTATGCATGCATAAGATAAATTTAATAGAGTGAACATGGGAAGCTCAAATAAATATAATGATAGATCAATCTCAAATACTTTATACTCAAAACTCAGAGTTACAGGGCAGAATAAAAAATGATCCTGAAATAGCTCTCTTGAAATTTCTAAGAAATATATAGTGTGTTACATATTATTTGAAATTTAAAATGTGTTTGTCCTTAGGACTATGATCGAGGCTCCCTTGGACCATAAAACAAACATATATAAGAATTAATATTGTAGAAGGAGGATGGTGGGAGAAAGTATAACAACAAGACCTGAAAAGAAGAAAAAGAGAAGTTATCAAACTTTAGTTAAACCTTTCTAGTGAGAGAAGCAGAGTAACTAGATGAAGGAACTGGTAAAGAAAGAAAGATGTGATCATCATTCAACTTATTATGATGGTCTCTCGTGTATTTACTTTATTTTTGTTGTCCTTTTATTGTCTTCATTGACAATTACAAGAACCATCTCAACTGCTTCGTTCCCTTCATTGGTCAATTTGTCGATTTCTTTCTTGAACCATTCTTCAATATAATTTTTCATTGGTGCCACATTTATCTCATGTCAGATTTTGATGTTGAATAGTGCGCCCTCTAAGTCTCTTAAATAGAAGGAGATACCATGTAATTCTTCTTCAATATATTGATTCTTCATGGATTATTCCACTAGCCAATTGTCTATGTTGCCTTCACCATATTCAAGTATACCATAAAACTTTTCAACTAATAGTCCTTTGAATATCTCAACTTGTTCGTCAAAATCTTGATTTGTCAGGAAGATTGAGTTGAGAATCAATTTAGGGTCTTACACTTCATTGGTGCTTCCTGCTAGGTCTATCTCCGTGACCCTCTTGAACATTTATTCCCTTTTTTATATAGCTTGGTTGCATGCTTGAACAATATTATTTAAATTGTTAATTTTCTCCTTCCAATAAGCATTCAGTTATTTTATTCAACTTGGGGAGGGTATATCCTCCTGTCTTCTTCTTGGTTTCGTCATGTTAGAAACTTTGATTCCAAAGGGTACCACAACATCCAGGTAAAAACCTTCTTTGTTCTTCAGATCAACCTACAAATACTCATGGAAGGCCTACACCCTTGAACCAAACGAAACAATGTTTTTAGAAACTTCCCATGCCTCTGTGATCAATGCCATTATTTTCTTAATATTTCTTTCTACATAGCTCCTGGCTTATGTAAGTAGGCTTGAAGATCCTTTAAATTTAACAGCAGGTGTGGTGGGTTTGACTATTGACAAAGAACTGGCAAGAAGTGGAAGAGGCATTAAGGTGTCTTCCAGTTCCTTGATCATTTCTTTAAACTTCGTGTTTTCTGCTTTTAGACCACTAATTGAATAATCTAGATCATCCCCGATTTCTCTGTGAATTTTGGAGATTTGGGAACGTCGCATATATTTTAGGTCAACCTCATGACAAGATTTTCCTTTCTTATTCTTCATATCACCTTTTTCAATAATCATATTCTTAGATTCCTTGTCGAAGACAATGCTTTGGACAACGAATGACTCTTCTTCACTGAAATTCTCATTCTCAATGATCTCTAATGATGAATTTTGATGGGATGTGTTTCCTCGCTAATCAATTATGGGAAAAAATTTCTCAATATCCACCTCGAGCTCCATGTACTCAAGAGAGAAGTTGTTGATGTCACTTTCTATGAGGTTTTCTTCTTCTTGCGCAACATTCTTTCTCTTCTTACTCATAGGGAGCTTGTGTGAGCTCTCGATTTTTTTGGGGAGGGGGGATTCTTTTCTCCTCTGCCTCTTGAACTGTTGTTGTTAACTTTCCTAGTTGGGTGGGCCATTGGAGCATTGCTCCAAGATGTGGTAGTTTTAGGACTAACAATTGGAGACTGGGAGCTCTTCTCACTGGGACCCTTTCCTTTATGATTGTACAACTCGTTAGTACTAAGTATTGTCTCCAAGTCACCAACATTGTGTGCATGAGCGCCTAATTTGTTGTCTTCTTCTTCACTCGCAATAGCATGAATGAATGAGTTGTTGAATCCTACTGACAACATATGTCCCACGCATATTTTATTAGGGTCAAACCCCTTTATCTTTTCAGCATATTTCAGATTTACATTATGGAAGTGATTCACAAACTCATAAATTTTGTTTATATTCCTGAATACGAAGTATCCAATTTTCCAAGGCAAGGGGATGAATTGTTTTGTCCATTTTTCATGGAAAAAGTACAACCATAAATTGTATTTCCTTGCCAATTCTGTAACAAACAATTTATCAGATATGTGGTATGGAAGAAAAGAGGGATTTTCCTTGGAACAAAAGATCCTGATAACACTGTGATTTTCCATCCTCTCTAATATTCCCTTTTTCTCCAAGAATTTACTAGCTTGGTATGATATCGTGGGGGTATTTTTACCAAACAACAATCCTTTGAAAATTGAAACGAAATCATTGTAAACTTCGTAAAAATGAAAAGAAGTTTGTGTCTCCAAAATTCTTGATACCAGAAAGTAACTGGATCAATTTCACAGTTCAGCCTCTTATAGATAGTCAATTTTGGAAACTGGCAGCAATATACTGTCGAAAATACCAAATAAGAAGCCATAAAGAATTTCTTGTCCCTTTTGTAATGTGATAATTGGGAAGAGATTTCAATGGAAATCAATTTTCCCCAATCAAAGATAACTTGCTCTTTAACTGTAAAATATAAAATAGAAAGAATCATGCGAGAAATGGTGGCGGTACTTTCTTGACCTGTCAACCTGGTAAACAACCAAGCAATTTTACAAAAGGGGTTTTTAAAAGAGCCAACCTAAATCTTGGTGATATCTTCTGGAACAACCATGGGATTCTCCTAGAACTCAGGCAAGAGATCCATGCCATTGTCATGTTTTTTCAGAAATTTTTTCCAATCCTCTCCTTTGAAGGTAAGTGTTTTCTCATGGAGCTTCAACATCTTACGAAACGTTTGCAATGAAAGAGAGATGGGATAATGATCTTGAAGTTGTATGGTTCGTTGACTCAGTACGTATTTCTCAATGCACCATGCAACATGTTCCTTCCAATCGAATACCTCAGGGACACACCATGCGCGAGCAATTATGGATGTCCAGATTACATCTTTTTGTGCGGGAGGAGATGAGTAATACAAGTATGCTCTGGACCACTGAAATTTCTGGTCTTCACGACCAAAAATATTCAAAGTATTGCCACATAATTCTTGTCTAGATACTACTTCCATAGGTTGACGAGAGCATTTTTTCAACTAGATAATAGCTTGAACTGAAATCCTTTCAGAGAGATAATAATAATATAACCCTTGGAAAATTGTGCTTTGATGCAAATTAATGAAAAAAATCTTCTCAGGCCCTTCGCTTATTAATGACGATCTTTATGGAGCTTGCATGATTAGTTATTAGCATTAAACCATACTAAATGCATATTGGAAAAAGAACAAATATGGCGGGGACAGACAAGACCAATTTGAATTTAGGGGCTTTGGTGAACCCACCAACCCGCGAACCCGCGGTTGCGAACTATCAGAAATAGGCTAAGTGTTTCACAGCAGTCGATCGAACTCATGATATAAGAGAAATGAACTACTTAGGGGCTCGACACCCCTGACAAGTCTGACGGTCATAATGTAGATCACAGGTCTTTGGGTGTAAAATTTAGATTGCGAAACTTGGAAGATGAAAGCTTGAACCCGTGAACCCGCGGTTGCAAAAATGGAAGTATATCATAAGAAGGTGGTCGGTCGAACTCATGATATAGGAACATGGATGGAGGTGAAAACCCACGAGTCCAACAACTCGTCGATTTTGAAATGATAGTAAGTATGGTAACTAGAAAGGGAAAATAGAAGGGAGAAAATAAAATGGGGATGAGGGTAGGTATAGAAGAGGGAGAAGAAATGTAAAAAGAAGTTTGGGAAAATATAAAAGGGAGGGAAATTTCAGAAGCGAGAATTGATCTCAATAGGAGGGAATGAAAGGTTTTAAGGGATATTAGGAGATGCCAATTGGGGGATAATTTTACAGGATCAGAGCCATTTGGAATTTTGGTGGCCAGAGAGATAATCACTTGGAAGTCCCCTTCGATAACAAATTGGTTTAGACCCAAATTTGTGGCCAATTGAACTCCTCTAATAAGACCCCAAACCTGAGATGAATTGTTTGAATCTAAGCTCAGATTTCTAGCCATTATGTGTCTAATTTTCCCACTGCTATTTATGATTACCACTCTGAACCCAACAGGACCTGGATTGCCTTTGGAGGTGCCATAAAAATTCAATTTAAAGAAACCTTGGGGAGGATAATGCCATGTCATGGGACTATGAGTGGGAGGAGGGTGGGGATTAAGGTTATGAATGGGTTGATTTGGGTTAATATTTAGGTCCCACTGAGAAAAGATGATGCTTTCACTAGGATTGTAGAAGAGGTCTTATTGAGACCACTATTGAGATCTGATCATTTCTTGAGTGTTGTCAAAGATCTTAGACCAAAAATAGGAGGGTGAAGAAGACCTGGAGTGGAAGACTTGTCTATTTCACTCCTTCCATATTTTCCAGACAATAAAACCTTACATTAGTTGCAAAATACTATTTAAAATTGGATTGTGGAAGGTTGTCGATCCCCAGTTCTCAATGGTGTGAATTATACTTTCCTTGGCTCTGTCCATTTTCCTCTTTATTTGGGCTACCCGGTCCCATATCTCGGCACTGAAAGGGAATTGATTCAAAATATGTTCCACATATTTCTTTTGTTGCATAAAGAGAGTGCATACTTAGGGCCCAATCAATCCCCTTTTCCAGAGATTGTCCCAAGTAAGTATATGATTCTGGACTAGAAGTCAAATGAAGGTGGAAATATTTGGCTAGAGATGTGATTTCCATATAATGTGCCATATCTTTTTCTTTGGTTGAATGTGAAACTAGGATTTAAGGTTATAGGATTCTTTAATGGTAAAGGAGTCAATGGATGACAGTGTAAGATGTTTGCTCACTCTCGAGTGTGTATCTTCCTCATAGTAGTTTCTTCTTTCCAAGGCTTTAGGTCACATTCTGTTGATAAGTTTAGATCATTGTGTAGGAATTTCCAGTTTCACCAGTGAGAAGGTTGGAGCTCGTGAGAAGGTTGGAGCTCATCCTTACAGAGGTTTGCAACCTTGATAGTATCTCTATTCGACATTTGAGCTTGAATGTGATGCATGCTTTCCAAGGATTGCAAAGGAGGAAACTTTTTCCAATAATCTGACAAAAAAAGGGCTTCCTGACCACTTCTTAATTCCCGAAATGCATGTTTCTAGATGAGAGGGAGATTATGCCACATTGCATTCCATATGTTTGAACCTGGAATATGATTAGTCATCCGGATGAGTTGATCCTCATTGATGTGGGGGGCATATTTTATCTTCCATAACCTTTCCCATAGCTCTTTTGGGTGCTTTACCCATCGCCACCAAATATTCCCCCCCATAATTTCATTTAGTGAGCATGGGTCATTGAGAGAAAGACCCCCATTTAGCTTTGGTTTGCATATTTTTCCCAGGTAACCAAGGCCCATTTTTTCCTTGACTTGTGACCTTTCCAAAGAAAGTTCCCCTGAATATTGTGAATGGTTTTAAGCATAGATTGAAGGGCATCTAGGGAAGAGAAAAGATAAATAAGAATATCTTGGAGGACATACTTGATGAGCACAAGGCGGCCAACCAGGTTTAGAGTGCGGAAGGTCTAGGAGTTCAAGAGAGTGGTTAGACATTGAATGAGAGAGTCCCACGAGATATTTCTTGATGTGGAATCAGAGAGGGGAATGCCAAGGTAACTGGACATAAGGGAGCTCTGGGGAATGTCTAGTAGTCGAGAGATATGATGTTGTATGGCCAAAGGGGTATTGAAGAAAAGGAGTTGATATTTGGAAAGGTTGATAAAGGTACCAAAGGTGTCTCATAGAGGATAGTTTTTAGTTTTAGAACTTCTTGCGCAGTAGGGGTGCCCATTAACATGGTATCATCCACAAATTGGTTGTGGTAAGCATTCGAATGAATACCATGAAGGGGGAGTCCTTGGAGGGAACCGTCCGCGAAAAAAGCTTTGATATAGAAGCCCAGTCCTTGCGCCATAATGAAAAAAAGAAAGGGGGGGAGGGGATATCCTTGGCATATCCCTCTTGAAGGGGAAAATGGATTGGAAGGGATGACATTTACAAGTATGGAGAAAAAGAATGAGGAGGTGAGGTTGAAGATCCAATTGACCCATTCATTGTTGAAACCAAAATCGAAGAGAAGAGATTGCATATATTTCCATCTTAGTCGGTCAAAATATTTTGAGATATCAAGTTTAATGAGCATGCCTAGAGTTCTAGTGGATTTGAGTGAATGAATCACCTCATGTACCAGTATGACACTGTCCATTATTTGGTGTCCCTCAACATAGCCTGACTGCTCCTTGGAGATGATGAAGGGAAGAATAGGCTTGAGTCGGAGGGCTATTACTTTAGTGATGATTTTTTAGATCATGTTGTACAAAGTGATTGGCCTAAACTGTTGCACATGGGAGACCCTTTCCTCCTTGAGAATAAGAGTAAGGAAGGTGGTTTTGAGAGCTGATAGTATTTTTTCAGAAGCGCGGGATTCCTCAATGAGTTGGCAGACCCCTCCCTAACCATTGGCCAACAATGGTGGAAGAAATTAGTTGTGAATCCATCAGGTCCTAGTTCTTTTCCCACAGGGATCTTCTTTATAGCCTGATCCACCTCCTCAATTTTGATAGGTCTCATGAGTGCTTCATTTTCCTCCTCAGAGATGAGAGTGGGAATGTGTCCAGTAATGTTGTTTATGGCTTGATTTATATTAGGGATCGGCTCAGAAAGAAGATTTATGTAGTAGTTAATAAGTTCATTCCCCGTCCCTTTGTGATCCATGATTGATTTCCCTTGATCATTTTCTAACTTGGTGATGTGATTGACATATCTTTTGTGTATCATGGATCGGTGGAAGAACTTAATATTATTTTTTCCTTCCTTTAGCCATTGTACTCTTGATTTCTGTCTCCAAAGTATTTCCTCTTTCTTATATCTTTCTTCTAGGTGTTGTTTCAGAAGCTCCTCCTCATCTTGCAAAGAATTAGATTGGCCTTCAGAGATGAACTCTTTTTGGATTTCCTCCAAGCGTTTCTCTAAGGATATATGGGCCTAAAAAAAGTTACCAAAAGCATTTTTATTGCACTCTCGAAGATGTTGTTTAAAGTTCTTAATATTTTGTTGAAATTTGTACATTAATGTTCCATGAGAAATTGTTGTGTTTTCCCACCAAGTGTTGGAGAGTTCCTGGAAGTCCAGGTGAGATAGCCAAAAAAATTCAAACCGAAAGGGGTTGAATTTGGGAGTGCTAACAGTGTCGATCCAAAACTAAATTGGCCAATGGTCCAAGCCAGGGAGAATATTCACTTCAATTATTGGTCCTCCCAACATCATGGATTCTGATATGAGGAAGCGGTTCAGTCGACAGACCACCTGGTGAGCACCAGAACATTTTTTTGTCCATGTGAAGTTCTATTCCATGCTTCAATGTTGATTAAGTGTAGATCTTCTATCGTGTTCTAGAAGTTTTCACTGTCCTTATCGAATCTCCTGATACCGCCTTTCTTTTCTTCCACGATGAGGATGATGTTGAAATCACCCCCTAGGATCCATTTTTGTTGTCCTACCAAGTTTCCCAAATATGAAATGCATTTTAAGAAATGGTTCTTCTCTTGATTTTTCTAGGGGGCATATGCATTTGTTAGTACCCCCTCCTTGTTGGAGCCAATGGCCCTATAGTGAGTTTAAAGCATCCCAACTGTAGAGAAAAAATTGTCTAAGATAACAGTCTCAAGGTTCCAAAAAATGGTGATTCCCCCTGTTGCACCATTGGAGTCATTGTATACAAAATTGCTCTGCCGCCAACACCACTTAAAGACATCTTCTGTAGTGTCTCCTGCACATTTCATTTCCTGCGGTAAAAGGATGTTCGGTTCTTATACCATTATACAGTTTTGAAGAACCCTCTATTTAGTTCTTCCATTCATGCCTCTGATATTCCAAGAGAGAATCTTTGTGATGACATGGGAGGAGGGGGAGAGAAGAAACCCTCGGTGAGCCTTTGGATCTAGA
>ML776702.1:342473-353720 GCA_009831015.1 Picea engelmannii
ATAGAAGCTTCCGCTTCTAGAAGGATCTTCCTCTAGATGCTTCTCTTAATAGACATATTTAGTATAAATAAGGGTCGAGGGTATGAAAACCCTAGCTTGGATATTATTGTAATAGAGCGCTGCTCGATTGGAGGTTGCCCCCTTGAAGAGGCCTGTGAACATTGCTTTCTGAATCAAAGTGTTATTTCTATTGCTATTGTTATATCATTTCTGTGTATTGTGAAGATTTTGCTGGATATTTTACTGTTATTCTGCCATTTCTAGCATTTTATTTATGTTCTGCATATTTTATATATCTGGTATCTTGCACAAAACACTTTAGTTCCCATGATTTTCAATATTCTCTACTTGACAAGACGATGCTTCTTCTTTTTCTTTTCTATATTTTCACGATATATTCTCCAAGCTTTGAAAGATATCGAGACTATCACTTTGAGAGAAGTGATGTTCTTTAAAAATTGGTTTGTAAGAAGTAACACTTTCACTCATCATTTTAGCAGCCTCCTTGTAAACTTCATATATTTTTTCTATTGCAACTTCGAGGCCTTTTTCCAAATTTCCATTTTTTCATTGCCTGAGCCACTAAGTCTTGAATATCATCACAAATCCTTTGATATCATTGAAGTAAGTCGGTAAATTTATCCAAAGGGATGGCCATCAGAATGTCAAACATAAATATGGCTACCTCACCTTTTCTATTAATAGAGTGCCCAAAGATGCAAACCGACCTACCATTGGAATACCCTCTTCTTAGACTAGATAGCTTCGATATGAATTCCCAAACTAGAAGATTATGAGCTACTTCAAAGAAATGGTGCAAACTAACCCAACTCCTAGAGGTCGTGACCAAAGATTGGAATGAAACAAAAGGGGAAATACAATCAAGCTACTCCCATAACACAAATGCAGTGCCAACAAGATAAATGTATACCAACTCACATGGAGAAAGGAAGAAAAACTAGAGAAGAAACATGCCAAATAGGCCTCTACTCCAAACCCAAGATGAAATACACCAATGCACCATGATAGGGGATACAATCTTAGGGTGGATTAGAAAATAAGTGCCCCCTTCCCCCACCACCATTTTCTAGAAATTTACCAAAAGGGAGGGCACAAGCTAAATTTGCTTGAACATCAACCTGATGGTTGTGTTTACAAAGTGCGTAGAAGAATACCACTTCCCAAAACCCCTCTACCACTTTATGAATTTGAATGAGAAGTCTTTAAAAATTAAGTTCATTAGGGAGATTTTTTTTACCATATAATGCACAACCCCCACAATAAACAATTGATTGACTCATTTATTTTTCATGATCTAGACCCCTTTCCAAAGGACTAATCCCTTCGCATAACTATTTATGGTATTGTCAATCCCCCGAGCATAAGTAATTTACTATTTTCCTTTCAACCAAAGATCACCCCGCTCACCACCCCTCTCTTTTCTCAATTTGTTAGTCTCTACATCTAATTTATTTAGATTTTTTTATTAGTCTATTGTTTCTTTCGTACCTATTTTTTCTCTTTATCGTAGCTTCAACATCAACTTTTGCTTTAACCTCGACTTCTTTTTTCTTTGCTTGCTCCTTTTTAGCAACCATATATTTGTACCTGGATTTGAAGTGATAAATAATAATCCTACGTGGTAGACTAGTGCACTTGTCTAGTGGTTTTGTCCCAAACATTACAAATTATAAGAGGTGCGTGGAGCTTCACCTTTGCTGAAATGTTTAGTTACAAAGAATTTTTTAACTTTACAATGTATTAACCATGCAAAGGATCCCATTTAATTCGAAAGGCCATTCTATGAATATACACTTGTGACAAAAAAAAAAATTGAAATAGTTGTGTATGTACGATGGATCCATCAAATAATATAATATAGTATAGGGTAATGAGTTGTGAATTAAATTCACACTCTTGGATGTTTTTATGGTCACTTTATGCCTTAAAGACCAATTAAAGGCTCTGGATAAAATGATATCAGGGTTGAACAACTTTTAAATGAGAATCATAACTGAGATGACCCAATTTTGAATTGAAGAATACCCATTCATGAATTGGTTTAATTATTTAAATTAAAAATTAAAACTCAATATAAGTGAGAGATTAATGGATCAGATTTAGTTTTTGAATTGGATATAAAATTCAAATATCAAGAGGTAGAATAGGTTTGATTGGAAGATCGAGGAAATAAACATTTCGAAATATATAAATAGCTCGATTAAAAGATTGGGGCTAACTTGAAAATCAATGAGGATAAAATTGAGCAAGGGACGAATAAAAAGAAAAGGGTCCAATCTACAAATTAACTTGATTCAAAAATCAAGAACAACATGGAAATTTGAATGGATAAAAGGGCTTGAGTAAAAGATCAGGCATGGTCAAGGGATCAACTTGAAAATTCGTAAAGTGAAAAATCAAGAAGTAAGAAAAAAGGCAAAGGGTAGACCAACTCAAAGATTGGGACTCCACGTAGAATAAGGAATAAGGTTCGAAGGATAAAAGGGTCCCGATTAGAAATTGGGACTTAAATTAGAATGAGGAAGAAACATAGTTCAAATGAGGAAAATAGGTCTGATTAAGAAACCAGACCCAATTTGAGGATCGACCCTACAATGTAGGTTTTAAACCTTTGAAGTGAAACAATGCATATGGATTCTTAAGAAGAATAGAAAGAACAACAATGGAAGACACACAATACACATAGATTTACCCTAGAAACCCTTAATCGGGAAAACTAGCAAAATTTAGAGCCGCACCTCAATATTCTTCATTGTATTAAATTGACTATACATAATAAAATATTTAGGTATTCTAAAACATCCAAAAACCTAATATGTTAACCTAAATTAGATTACAACCATAATCCCTTAACCAAGATTAGATTAAAATGGATCGAAAAAACATTGGCCAAGAAACACAAAATAATCCAAAAATGGACCAAAAACAACCCATGTGTTTTGGGGGGTGGCGTAGTTGACTCCCCTTAGCCCGTGGAGATAACCATACAAAGAGTATAACACATTCCCAAGATTCTCTCACTTGTTGTCTCATTTACAAATAAGGGGTCTAAGTTTTAGAAGATCAACAATTCAAGGTAGCAATGTCAATTGCTTCTCTACACCAAGAGAACTTATCAGTACTGACAAACTTCGTCAATGAGTCTAAAACATTCTTCAAAGTGTCAACCTTCACCATCAACACTTTCTTGTCTCCAACCATGTCTCTCACAAAGTTGTATTGAACATCAATATGTTCATTTTAGAATGATAAAGCATGGTTCTTTGTTAGAAAGATTGCACTTTGACTATCACAATCTATCCTTACAACTTATTGTACAAACCCAATACATGAACACAATATTGTAACCATATAGCTTCCTTGCTTGCATGGGCGACTGCCATATATTTAGCTTATGTAGTTGATAGTGCAACTATAGCTTGTCTCTTGCTCATCCAACTGATTGCTCCTCTAAATCGGTTAAACACATAACCACTTGTAAGTCCTCTCTGATCTAGAACTCCATCATAGTCTGCATCAACAAAGCCATGTACATCTAACACTCTATCTGATTCAAGTCTTCCTTGGTAGTAAATTGTATAATTTGTAGTGCCACACAAATACTCAAAAAATCTCTTTACAACTATCCAATGCTCCTTCCCTAGTTTTGACATATACCTACTCAAAACTCCCACTGCATGGGCAATGCCCGGTCTAGTATAGACAATTGCATACATCAAATTGCCAACATTGCTAGCATACAGAACACATGACATGTATGCTTCCTCTTCTTGTGTCTTGGGACACTTATCTGTAGATAATTTTACACCTACAAGAATAGGGACTTTGACCAGTTTCAATTCTTGCATATTAAACCTTTGTAATATTGTCTCAACATATTTCCTCTTATTCAACAAGAGTTTCATGTTTTCCTAATCTATTTTAATTTCCATGTCTAAAATAAAATTTGCAACTCCAAGGTCTTTCATATCAAATTCAAAAGATAACTAAGTTTTAACATCCTTGATGATTTACTTGTTTTTTCCAATGAACCTTAATAAAATCAAATAACAAAACTTGCAAATCAGATAAAATATATTTTAATAACGATAACACATATAACAAGAATATAACAAATGTGAACACTACAAAGATTAAAAAAGGAAAGGAAGCCATGAAAGGCACATTATCAACGATTTTTTTTCTTCATCCTACAATATAATAATTAAAAAGACAAAACAATATAAAAAATAATTAATTTTCTTTAAAACTTTTAAAAACAAAAAAGTGAAGCTTTGAAATTATAATAATAATAATAATCTTATTTTAAGATCATAATCAAGACAGAGGGATGAGACAAAAAAATCTCCTCTATATAACCATTTGACTACTATGTACCGTACCCCAATTTTAAATTAATTAAAAAACGATATAACAGTAATAAAAAGATATACTCCTATATCATGAGAGGTGTACACATTCTATGGTGACAAAGAGTCTTACTTCCACCGACCGACAAATCGAATCCATGCCTTCACATTTATGTGAAGTCGTGTCCTTTCTCCTTTAAACGAACTTTCGAGGTGGACTCCAAATATCTTGCAATTAAATTGGATGTTATACCGTGTGTTGACTATTATAATCTATACCACCACTTAAAGCCAAGTGTTATGAAAAAAATTACACGTGTCACCAAGACAGAGATTCTATTGAGCACGATCTATGCACTCAATTCACATGGATTACACATGAAACTTATAATCTGCAGAAACAATAGAAAATTCAACACTTCCATTCACATTGGGTTGTTGTAAATGTGTTAAGTTAATTAAATAAATAAATCAAACTTGGATGAAGAAAGGGAAGCAATTCTACATGTTTGTAGCATTAGAATTAAAGTTTTTGTCCAAAAACATTTGGTCAGAGATGACTTTTAACAAGAAGTTTACAAAAAGGTTCTTCCACAAATATTTTGATAACTCCCTCATCAATACATGGAAGGGGATGAATGCTCTGCCAATTTATATGAATGTTGTCTTCAAATTTTTTTGGATACTTCAATTTGTGGGAAGAAACTATCTTCTTTATTTTTTCTTCTATTTTCCTATTTTTTTATTATTTTTTTATTTAGTCACATTTTCTTTTCTATATATATATATTTTTGCTTTAGTCACATTTTCTTTTCTAGATTCTTCTTCTGGCTAGAGTATTTTTGCTTTATCTTTTTCTTGTTTTTTAATTCTTCCTCTTTTCTTAATTTGTTAGTCTTTCAATCTAATTTGATTTTTTCATTAATATCTAGTTTTTTTTCTTGTTTCTTTTTTCTTTTTTTCTTTAATTGCAACTTTTTTCCTTCTCTTAGTTTCAACATCAATGTTTGGTTTAAACTCAACTTTTGTTTTCTTTGTTTACTATTTTTAGCAACAATATATATGTACATGAGTTTGAAATCAAAGACAATAATCCAAGGTGGCGGACTCGTGCATTTTTCTGGTGGTTCTGCTAATATCCTGAACATTATAAATGATAACAAGTTCTCAACCAATGGGTGGTAGAACTTTGTCTTTAGTGAAATGATTTAGTTCAAAATGAATTATTAAACTATACAATGTAGTAACCATGCAAAGGCTCTTATTTAGTGTGAAAGGTCATTCTATAAATCTACAATTACGACCAAAATTTTGAAAGATATGTGTAAGTACGATGGTGCCATCAAACAATATAGGGTGATGAGCCTTTAATTAAATTTGCACTTTTGGATGCTTTAACGATCACTTCATGCCTTACATACAAATTAAAGGTTCGGGATAAAATGATATCAAGGTTGAACAAGTTTCAAATGAGGATTGAGAGAGGACCCAATTTTGAGTCAAGGCACATTGATTCATGAATTGGTCTGATCATTTGAATTAAAAAATGAAACCCAATATAGGCGAGGGTCCAATCAAGGGATCGAGCCCGATTTTTTAATTAGATGTAAAATTCAAATTGCAATAGGTAGAATAGGGCCCGTTAAAAGATTAAGGAAATAAATTTTTTGAAAAATATAAAACAACTTGATCAAAACACTAAGGCCGATTTGGAAACCGATTGGGAGAAAATTGAGTAAGGGAACAAATAAAAATAAAAACACCTAACTTACAAATTCAGTTTGATTAAAACATCAAGAGTAATAAGGAAATTCAAATCGATGAAAGGGTATGATTAAAATTTTAGGCTTGATCAAGGGATCGACTTGAAAATTTGTAAGTGGAAGTTCAAGAAGTAAAAAAAAAGGCAAAGAGTAGACTAATTCAAGGATTGGGATTCATGGAATAAGGAATAAGGTTCAAAAGCTAAAAAGGTTCTAATTTAGAAATCATGACTTAAATTAGAATAAGGAAGAAACTGAGTTCGAATGAGAAAAATAGGTCTAATGAAGAAATCGATCCAATTCAAAGATGGACCCTACAATTTGAAAAACAAGTAAAATGATGTTGTGAATATTTTTGGATAAGAACTATGTAACTAGTTTTGAAATGTCCAATATTTCGAGTGGACACCCCACCCATCATCAAGGACAACAAAAAGATCAAATTTAGGGAAAAGAGTGTCGAGGTATGTATTAAATAGGAGGAGATGAAGATGGCAGTTGAATTACCAAGTTAAAAATATTTACGAAGTAGTCATTGAGGAGGAAAGGAGGCAGATTAATAATTATAATATTTAATAATAGTTAATGATGACGAGTTAAGCCTTCCACCATTAATGAAATTAAGCACACCATTATAATTAATGAAATTGTTTTATTTAGCACACCATTTCTCAGGTGGGTTGCTTTCATGTATTTAGCTTTTGTAGTTGAGAGTGCAATTATAGGTTATGTCTTACTCATCCAACTGAATTCTCCTCCAAATAGGTTAAACACATAACCACTTGTAGGTCCTCTGTGATCTAGATTTCGAGCCTAGTCTGCGTCAACAAAGCCATGCACATCTAACACTCTATCTGGTTCAGGTCTTCCTTGGCAACAAATCGTATAATCTGTAGTGTCACACAAATACATGAAAACCCTCTTTACAACTATCCAATGCTCCTTCCCTAGTTTTTACATATACCTAATCAGAACTCTCACTCCATGGACAATATTTGATCTAGTATAGACCATTGCATACATCAAACTGCCAACAACGCTAGCATATGAAACACATGACATGTCCACTTCCTCTTCTCGTATTATGGGACACTTATCTATATATAATTTTACACCTACAAGAATGGGGGCTTTGACCAATTTACATTCCTGCATATTAAACCTTTGTAATGTTGTCTCAACATATTTCTTCTTATTTAACCAGAGTTTCATGTTTGCCTAATCTCTTTTAATTGCCACGTCTAAGATAAAATTTGTAACTCCAAAGTCGTTCATATCATATTCAAAAGATAACTAAGTTTTAACATTCTTGATGATTTCCTTGTTGTTTCCAATCAACCTTAATAAAATCAAATAACAAAACTTGCAAATCAGATAAAATATGTTTTAATAACGATAACACTTGCAATAAGAATATCAGAAACGTGAACATGACAAAATTAAAAAAAAAGAAAAGTAAGCAATGAAAGACACATCATCAATGAAATTATGTTTCCTTCATATAATAATTAAAAAAACAATACAATATAAAAAATAATTAATTTTCATCAAAACTTTTAAAAATCAAAAATTAAAGTTTTGAAATTATTATAATAATAAGTTAATTTTATGTTAATTAGTATATGAAACCTCACAACAATTTGATTACTAAAATTTACAAAATTATACATACCCTACCTCTTCCTACCTCTTTGGATATAAATATATAATACATCAAATTAATTAAAAACAATGTAAATAAAAATATACTGTGTACACACTATATAAATGTACACACTATATAAACATTCTATGTGAAAAGGAGTCCTTACTTTCACCGACGGACAAATCTAATCCCATGCCTCCACATTTATGTCAAGTCATGTCCTTTCTCATTTAATCGAACTTTCCAGGTGCTCTCCCAATTTGATGTTATTCCGTGTGTTGACTACTATCTATCTCACCACTTAGATCCACGTGTCACCAAGACAGATTCTATTGAACAGATCTACGCACTCAAGCACATGTATTACACATGAACACGTCATCAAAATCCCACGTGTCACCAAGAAAGATTCACATGGGGTTGTTGTAAACTTGTTAACTTAATTAAATAGAAAAAATCAAAGTTGGATGAAGAAATGGAAGCAGCTCTACATGTTTGTAGCATTGTAATTAAAGTTTTTTCCCCCAAAACATTTGGTTAAAGATGACTTTTTCTCATTGGAGTTTTAACTAAACGTTTACAAAAAGGTTTTATTAGCAAAATGCCACTTCTCAATAGCATCAATCTTTATCTTTGAAAAAGAAAGGGGAGATAAAACACCTCATTCTCATGATGGTCGGTATTCTCTATTTGAATAGAGGATGTTTGTTGTTTTTCTTTTCCATATTTTTTAACATATATATTTTCAAGCTTTAACATATACTTTTGTTCATCATGTTTTTCAAAAAAAAATTGGCTTGGGCAATTAAGTCTCGATTAAAATAATGTCCTTTGTAGGATCCTCGAATGATAAGGTTCATGATAAAATGATAACAGGGTTTAACATCTTTTGAATGAGAATTGAGAAAGGATCTAATTTTGATTTAACGCATGTCGATTCATGAATTTGTCTAATCATTTTTAAATTAAAAATTGAAAATCAATATAGGTGAGCGCCTAATCAAGGGATCAGTTCTAATTTTTGAATTGGATGCAAAATTCAAATGACAATAAGTAGAATAGAACCAGTTCCACGGGGTAGGACCTCCTCAGGCAATATAAGGTTTTCATGAGGTTGATCTTGAGGCGCCTTCCAAGCATGAATACCTTCATTCAGGTAAAAGATTAAGGAAATAAAACAACTCAATCAAAAGACTGGGATTGATTTGGAAATAGATGGGGATAAAATTGAGTTAGGGAACAAATCAAAAGAAAAACAACCAACTTACAAATTAAGCTTGATTCAAAAATCAAGAGTAATAAGGAAATTCAAATCGATAAAAGGGCATAATCAAAAGATTAGGCTTGATCAAGGAATCAACTTGAAAAATCGTAAAGTGAAAAATCAAGACATTAAAAAAAAGGCAAAGAGTAGACCAATTCAAGGATTGGGATTCATAAAATAAAGAATAAGGTTCAAAAGATAAAAATGTTCCAATTTATAAATCATGACTTAAATTAGAATAAGGAAGAAACATAGTTCGAATGAGGAAAATATGTCCAATTAAGAAATCATACCCGATTCAAAGATTGACCCTACAATTTCGATTTGATAATCATGTGTAATGAAATACAACATGTTTTCAAAATGAAATTGAAGCAAAGCCTTATATTGAAAATATCGAAGTCAAAAGAGCTCAAGGCCTTGAATGAATGTACATGGATCTAAAGTCGAAGACAATAATCGTAGGTGGTTGACTAGTGCGCTTCTCTGGTGGTTTTGCTAATATCTTGAATGTTACAAATGATAATGAATTCTCAGCCAATGCTTGGAGCTTTTCCTTTGGTGAAATGATTTAGTTCAAAATGAATTTTAAATTGTACAATGTAAGAACCATGCAAAGGGTCCTATTTAGTTCGAAAGGTCATTCTATGAATCTACATTTATGACCAAAATTTTGAAAGAGATGCCTAAGTATGACGTCACCATCAAATAATATAGGGTGATGAGCCATGAATTAAATTCACTCTCTTTGATTATTTAACAGTCACTTCATGCCTTAAAGACTAATTAAATGTTCGAGATAAAATGATATTAGGGTTCAACAACTATCAAACGAAGATTGAGAGAGGACCCAATTTTGGTTCAAGGCACATTGATTCATGAATTGGTCTAATCATTTGAATTAAAAATCGAAACCCAATATAGGAAAGGGTACAATGAACGGATTGGGCTCGATTTTTTAATTAGATGTAAAATTCAAATGGAAATATGTAGAATAGGACCAATTAAACTATTGAGGAAACACATTTTTTAATATATATAAAATGGCTCGATCAAAAGATCAAAGTCGATTTGGAAATCGACGGGGAGAAAATTGTGCAAGGGAAGAAATAAAAAGAAAAGCACTTGACTTACAAATTAGGTCTGATTCAAGAATCAAGAACAATAAGGAAATTCAAATGGATAAAAGGGCCCGATCAAAATATTAGGCTTGATCAAGGGATTGTTTTGAAAATTCATAAAGTGAAAAATCAAGAAGTAAAAAAATTGCAAAGAGTAGACCAATTCAAGGATTTGGATTCATCGAATAAGGAATAAGTTTTGAAAGATAAAAAGGTTCCAATTTAGAAATCATAACTTAAATTAGAATAAGGAAGAAATAGAGTTTGAATGAGGAAAATAGGTTCGATTAAGAAATCGAGCCCAATTCAAAGATCGACCCTACAATTTGAAAAACAAGTAAAATGATGTCCGATTGAGAATCGATGGTAATGAAATACAACTTGTTTATGAAATGAAATTGAAACAAAACTTTATATTGAAAAGATGGATGTCAAAAGAGATCAAGGCCTTGAATGAATGTGAGAGAAGAATTCCCTAGCTAAGAGTAAAAAGAAGAACAAAACAATATGCAAATCAAAAAGGAATTTCATTCTAATAAAGAAAAAGAGGGTCCCTAAGTTTTTTGAGAAAACTTGGGGCTTGTTGAGACTTCAACGAGTCCTAGGAAAACTTTGACAAAAGAACAAGGAATAGCCTTAGTGTTTTCCTCTAACTAAAAGAAATAAAGAAGGAAATAATCAAACATTTAGAACTTTGTTCGAGGCTCCAAGATATAACAAAAGTGATAAATCAATCAAAACATAGGTTGGCAAACATCATAAGCTTGAAAGGAGGGGTCCCCAAAATTTGGAATTGTGGGGAGATTGTTGAGGGCTTGATAGATGGAAACATTAAGAAAATCTATGAATCTCTTCAAGTTGTTTGTTAAAATGATAAGGAACTTGGGAAGAAGTAGTGATCACTTTTCTTTGAAAACATTTTTATCTCAATAGTGGGCCCCAACAAAAAAAAACTTTGGATCTCAAATCCATAATCACTTAGTCCCCAACCCGAACAACTCACTAATTGACACCGAAGAGTCAAGCCAATAAGCTTAATTCCTTAAAAATTCATTCAAAACCTTCAGTAACAACCACAATCACA
>ML776702.1:358036-372716 GCA_009831015.1 Picea engelmannii
CCCCCCCCCCCCCCCCCATTAAAGGTAGAATGGCAAGGGGGCTCCGGAATGCATCCTCAGCCGTAGATCTGGACAGGTGGATTCGGGCCGTCCAGATCTGCTCACCGCTTATCCTAAAGCATAACCACTTCCTGGTTTAAGTTAACGTATTGTTCCCACATCTAATGGTGATTACGGACCCGGAGATCCTCTGAAAGAATCTCCTCCTTCCATCGGGGTTTCGAAGTTTCTAATGTCAAAACTCATTCACCCCCAAGACTCCCGATCCTTCGAATTCCCGACGCGCTTTTACACTGGCTAGCCCTCTTGGCTATACTATGGTCCATATGACCACTGACCATATGACTGCAGCCGTAGACTTCCCATCGGGATTTCGAGGTTTTCACTGTCGATTTCAACTTACCTCGTGGATCCCCGACTCCCGATATGCCGATACGAAAATGTGCACGTGAGAACTTATTCCTCCTCGTCACCACTTTCCCGTCGCTATATCGGATATCGCGATTTCTGATGCAACAATTCCTTTGTCTTTGGAAACCCCGAAATGTCTAACCCCGACTCCTAGGGATCCTCTGACACATGTCCCTGCAGATGGACGGTTTAAACTCCCGTCGGGATATCGCGGATCACGACTTCAAGTTGCAAGAGTTTCTTGCTTCCGAAAACTCCGATGTCCAAACTCCGACCCTTCGGGATCTCTTGCCATGCGTCCTCGCTGATGGACGGTTCAAAGCTTCCGTCGGGATATCGCGAATCGCAATTCCAACATGCAAGAGGTTCTTGCCTCCGGGAACCCTGATTCTCCGATTCACGACTTCCTCGGATCTTCCGACACGTGTCCCTACTGATGGACGGTTCTGAGCTTATCGGGATTTCGCGGATCGCGAATCCGGATGCAATGAGCTCTTCACTCCTGGAATCCCCGATGGGTTAAATCCCGACTCCTGTCCTGATGTCTGACGCGTGTTCTGCCGAGATCAACGGCTAGGATCCTTTCTCGGGATTTCGTGACCTACAAGGTCTCGATTCTCTTGACCTTCAAACCCCGATGACTCTAATATCCCGATGACTCTTCTGGGACTCCTCGTCTGCATACTAGGACTTAAACCCTGTGCAACTTTCCCGAGATCTAACGGCTGACGGGATTTTGCAATCTTCCTCTACGAATCTTGACCGTCGATTTCTCCTCCTATCCACGAGGACTTATTCTCGGCGTAGCTTCCGCAGATCCGACGGCTGTCAAGATCTCTGTTAAGATCTAACGGCCCTAGACTCTTCATTACCCGTGGAGGCACAGGAAAAATCAAGTGGTAAATCCTTTAACACCCTACCTTCCCTACCGATCTAACGGTCGGGTGTGACCGTAGATTCCCCGACGGGATCTCGTCCGTCGATTCGATACTTCGTCCTTATGCTGTCATCCCGGGTTTTCAAGAGAATAGTTCCTCCTCGTGCAGGTTTACTAAGGTCTTACGCCTTCATCTTCTCCTCCACAGTTCTTCATGGACTTTTCAAGGAGGGTCTCTCTATGGGTAGGTTTACCCAGGGCATTGTCTGAGGCAAGTAAGGGTATCGTTCTCTCGCGAACCAGACGTGAAGTCTAAACTAGATCAGTACGCATATAAATAACGATTCATGAGGACATAAGCCATACGTAGTCTTCTCATACAAGTATACAACTACTATAACTGATCATATCACCATACATACATTCTTATAATAAGATCATTTGCAGTTTATGAGCATATATGTCAGCATATAAATTTCAAGATGCAATATGAACAAAACACTTATCAGAAATAACTTCAGAAATGGGTGCAACTGCTGAGAGGGGTGCTCATTTCCACCCAACCATAGGCGTAGCGACTCCCAGCGGATTTACCACTAGCCACCCCCGAGCTGAGACCACGATGCTCTGAGACTGCGTCTCTCTGTCTGCCAGTGACCAGGAGCGAAGGTTGCAATCCTTCTTCTCTGCTATCACTCACTCTGCGTAATGCCAGAGTTCCCCTCGCGTCTGCCCTCTCAATCGCCTCTGCCATACGCCTTATCCTCTCGCGAGGTTGCATGTGGTGCGATTTTCCTCGCACTGATCAGGCCTGGCGGCTCTACGGATGGGCGGTTCACCATCCCATCCCTCATCAAGCCATCCGCCTACCAGTCTACGAGCCATTAATTTTCAGGGCCAGCAAGCCGCTTTTGGTTCTCCGGGCCAGTGGAGTCCAAATACGGTATTAAATTCTCGGTGGAAGTTAACGCCACCCTTTCAGGTGCCTTCCACCGCCATCGTGGTCTCTTTTCTGCACATCCCCTCTCAGCAGTCCTGCAATAAATTCAAAATATTAATCACATTCATTGACCTCTTCCTGCAGGTCCATTTACATCACATATTCATACTTATGAGTTTTCCATAGTCCTTGGCCAGTCCAGTTATATTTACAATCTGGGGGAAACAGGGTGTTACAACTTCCTAGGGTCATAAATTTTGCATACGACCTTTTTTTTAGGCTCGTGATAGCCCGTTGGAAAGGTCTTTCAGAGTACTACACATTCCGTCGTTAGACTCTGACTTCGGCTACAGTATAATTGTGGCAAGTTAAGAAAACAACGTTTAGGGCCCCAAAATAGCCCTGGAAGTACAAGAAGATGTGCTGACATGAAAACATACAAAATAATCCAGTTGGATTAGGCGAGGGTCCACCCATATTCACCTGGAGAATGTGTGAGGCTTCAGACATCCCCAGAAGTGCAGAACTCACAATTACAAAGCAGTACAAAAAGATGTGTTAAATAAAAAACAGACACAAGGAGCCAATTGGAATAGGTGGGTGGCCACCAATATCCACCTAGATCAATCCTCCCCCTTTAGGAAGCAATGGTATCCATTGCGTTGAGTTCCCCCATCAGGTGAGGAAACTTATGTTGGATTTGGCCCTGGGTGAGCCACTTTCCTTGGTGTAGGAGTTGCCCTGCCTTGACAACTCGATAAAGTTGGATCCGTTGTTGGCGAGTGCCCTTGACCTATGTGTCCACTATCTAATCGGTGGATGCTTGTTTCCATGCAGTCAGGGTTGAGCTCTATTGGTGTCAGTTGTTCGACGATCTCATATGTGTCCAATAATGGTGGAAAATATGGCCGAAGGAGGTCCACATTGAATACTAGATGCAAACCAAGGAAGGGTGGAGTGTTGAGCTCAAAAGCATTTCTACCCACAACCTTGGTGATAGTGTAAGGCCCATAATGAAGTGGTCGAAGCTTCCAATGGGGCTCGATGAGACGTTCCTTGTGTAAATGTAATCAGAATTTTTCGCCAACTTGAAACTGGTGTGGTACCCGGTGTTTATCATGGCACTGATTGTACTTAGTATTGGATTTCTGCAAAATCTCCTGGACCTGTTGGCGGATGTGCTGAATCCGCTCAATGAATCTGGTGGCTTTATCGATCGCAGAATGATCAAGGGAAGAGTCTGTCTGTGCGATGGAAAGAGGAAGTGCAACATCAATGGGTCCCAAGGGTTGGAATCCCAGACCCACCTAAAATGGGCTATGGCCGGTGGAACTATGGAGAGCCCTGTTGTAACTGTGTTGGACATATGGGAGAATCTCGTCCCATGTACGAGGATGCTTAGAATTGTACATGCACAGGATGTGAACAATCATCTAATTGACGACCTCGGTTTGGCCATCGATTTGGGGGTGAAAATAAGTGGATTTTGTGAGCTTCGTGTCCAACAGAGACCAGAGACTCAACGAAAAGGTGTTGAGGAACTTGTTGTCTTGGTTGGAGATGATGGTCTGTGGTATCCCAAAGTGAACCCAAACTCATTCGAAGAAGAGCATGGTAGTATCTTATCCTATGAAATTCTTCTTACAGGCTATGAGGATGGACATCTTCGAAAACCAATCGATGACCATAAACACGCAGTCATTTCCTTACTTGGTGGACGACAAACCAAACATGTAATCCATGGAGATGGATTCCAACGGCTTCTCGGGAATAGGAAGAGGGGTGTATAATCCTTGCTTCTTGATGGTCGGCTTGGCAATGGCGCAGGGAGTGCAAGATCTGATATATTTGCTAACATCTTGTCGAAGTTTTGGCCAATTAAAATGTTTCTGAAGAACGACCACAGTTTTCTCTATGCTAAAATGTCCTGCCACCCAACTCTAGTGGGATTCCCAAATCATCTTTGCACACTCACTTGTAGGAACACGGAGATGGCCCAGGTGGAATAAGAGTTCGTCATGAATGTGAAAATCAGTGACAGTGGCGCCTGTACCCAAGAATTGATATGTGGTGGTGAAGTCTGGATCTTACTGGTAAAGTTGGGACCACTCTGATGTTTCATGTCCACAGGAATGGAGCATAATGGTAAGTGCAGCCACAGGAGGTAAGTGCAGCCACAGAAGGCTGACTGAGGCAGACAATGACACGATTGGAGATACTTGTCTTATACTTGATGTTGAGATGGAACATCCCCAAGTAGGTGGACCACTTATGATGGAGGTCGTTCTACAATTTACCCTGTGTCTGTATGAACTGTAGAGGCTTGTGATCAGTGTGTATGATCGCCTATTTCCCTAGAATGTAATGTTTCCATTGACGACAGGCTTGTACAATGGAATACATTTCCTTGTCATAGGTGGGGTATTTCCGGACAGTATCAAAGAGTGTCTCACTATGGCATGCAACTAGATGTTCGTGCTGAGTGAGAACTATGCCCACAACATAGTCAGATGCATCAGTCTCAATCTCGAATGGTTGTTGTAGATCGGGCAAGGAGAGTACTAGAGCTAAGCACAAACGATGTTTCAGATCTTCAAATGCTCATTGTTGCTCCTTAACCCTCACGAACTTGGCCCTACCACCTCCCTTGGTCACCTGGCTGAGGGCCCATGCAATATGGGAGAATCCCAACAAGAACTGTCGGTAAAAATTAGCGACTTCTAAGAAGCTCTGAAGCTCGGTCAGTGTGGTCAAGGCTGGCCAGTCACGGATGACTTGTATCTTAGCTGGATCAACATGTACCCCATGCTCATAAACAATGTAGCCCAGGTATTGGACCCTATTCATGCCAAAAGATAATTTTCCAAGTTGGCATAAAGCTTGTGATGCCGCAAAGTGCTCAAAACCTGCTAAATATGCCACATGTGCTCCTCCCACGTTCTGTTGAAGATGAGGATGTCATCCAAATATAATACCACAAAGGAGTTGGTGAAGGGTCTCAATACATTGTCCATCAACCTCATGAAAGTGTTTGGTGCATTTGTTAAGCCAAAGAGCATGAGTAGCCATTCATAGAGACCTTCTTTAGACTTGAAGGTTGTCTTCCAGACATCAGTTGGTTCGATGGGAACCTGGTGGTAGCCAGACTTCAGGTCAATCTTGTTGAATAACTTTTCCCCCTTGAGTTGGTCAAGAAGGTCATCAATCCTGGGAATGGGGTATCAGTTCTTTACTGTGATTTTTTTAAGGCTCTGTAATCAATGCAGAGTCACCAAGTCTCGTCCTTCTTTTGCACTAGTACAATCAGGCTTCCGCAAGGGGAGGAGTTGGGCATGATGTGTCCCTTTTGAAGAAGCTCTTAGATTTGACACTTGATTTTGTCATTCTCCATCAGCGAGCACCGATAGATTGGTCCATTAGGTAGAGGTGCGTCGAGGGTCAAATCAATTGGATGCTTGACTTGGCAGTGTGTCGGTACCCCTGTAGGTGAGACGAAGATGTCTCTGTATTCTTCCACGACCCCGTCTGCTTGCTTCTGCTGCAAAGAGAGGCATTGTGTAGAGGCCACAAATGTGGCGACAACCTTCTACTTACTGTGAGCATGGATCACAAAGAAGACGAACTTCTTGGTCTATGAAATGACCTTACTGCATTGCTTAGCAGAGATTAGAGAAATAGTAGTAGACGGTGCCACCTCTGGGATCCTGTACAATTGTCTACCCAAAGTAATAATAACAATGCGGGGCCTAGACTCATACACGACATGACGCTTCCACAAATATGGTTGTACTAAAAAAACATCACAAACTTCAAGGGGAGCAATATCACACAATACCTCATCTTTGAAAGGCTTGATGTCGTAGGGCATACGACACTGTTGGCTGACACAAAGATCTCTTCCTTGACGAAGCCAACCGATGGTGTAGGGTTGCGGTTTGGTGTCATTGGCAGGTTCAGCCACTTGGTGACCTCTACTGAAATCAGGTTCTTCTGATTACCGCTGTCAACAATGAAGTGAATCAGAGCCCCCTTGACCCACATCTGCGAGTGAAAGAGGCATTCCCCTTCCTCTAGTTCTTCTAGTTTGCTTGGCCCGACTTTGGTGGTAGCGATCATGGCACTAGGTTCAACATCAATAATCCACTTCCCTCCTTCAAGATTTGACTCAGAATCAGAATCAACCTCTGACTTGGAAGCCTTTATCTCAACCACGAGGGACTGCTTGGAGCGACATTCATCGGTGTTGTGCCAATGAATTTTATGGTACTCACACCATTTCCCCGTGTCCTTCTTCATCTTCTCATTTCCTTTCTTGTGTTGCGGCTTGGACGGATTGTCCTGAGGGCGGCCATCGTGACTTGGTCCCCTGCTATGTGGGTTGGGGTTGCCTTTGCCCTGCTTCAACTGTGAGGGGTTTGCATATCCAAACTCTCGTCGTTTCTGCTTAAATTTCTGCTCGATCTTGACAATGTATCTATAAGTTGTGCCCAATGAGGCGATGTCCAGGAACTCCATTTCTGTTTGAATGTATCTATGAAAACAACTGTGGTATTTGAGCACCAGATGACACTCAGAATCTTTGTTACCCAATTTGATGCGAAGGGTATGGAAAATATTGGTGAAGTCTAGTACTGTCTGGTCCCTTTCTTGACGTAGGGTGGTCCATCTTGTGTACTAGTCCTCGTAGTGTCCAACATGGTAGTATTGTTCTTTAATGGTGTCCTGGAAGGAATCCCATGTAGGGGCCACCAAAAAAATTGCAGATTCCTCCAGGACCCTTTGCTCAGAGTAAGTATCCCACCAGTCTTTAACATGGGGAACGACATTGAGGAGTGAAAAAGTGATATTTTCTTGATCGAAAAAATTGTGGACCGAAAAATATCCTTCAAGCACATTCAACCATTTATCTACAACATTCGCATCTATCAGTCCTTCAAATAATGGAATATCAAAATTTACATGTACCTTGAAGGGGGTTGCATGACCGCTTGATGAAGATGCTTCTCTCGTGGGAAACCGTTGAAGGATCTGCGTGATATTGTCCATCATTTCATTCCTTTGTTGCGCGAGGGATTCCTCAAGCAACATTTTAATAGGATATCCTGCTCCATCATCTTTATTTTCGTCTCCCATGGGTTGTTGTCGGGCTCGGCACGGTCGATCTGGTAATGGCTCAATTGGTTCGAGTCCCAACTTCTTGTACCTAGACCTTGTCAGGGACATGCATGAAGAAAAATAAATGAAGAGCAAACCGCTATGATACCACCGATCCAACGAACTGATTAATAGACTGAATACAATAAATACAAAGATAAGAATAATAACACAAATATTCAGTGAACAATATCTTATATTAAATAATCAAATAGGCTAAAACTGTAAAACTGCAGAATTGAAACTTGCTCGAATGGTGATAGTTATCTCTTAGAAGAGATGTGGTTGCTACACGCATCCGTCTGAGAATAATGGATTACAATGAGTCTCTAGAGGCCCTTTTCATATTACTCATGAATTCAAAAACCCTAGACATCTAAAAACCTAACCCTAGAAGGTGAAATGCCAAAAGTCATGTGGGCCCTATGGGTAAGTTGGTGTAATTTGGTACCTCAACTTCCTAGGGTAGTAACTTTTGCATATTACCTCTGTTTTAGGCGTGTGATAGCCTGTTGGAAAGGTCTTTCAGAGAAATACACATTCCGTCATCAGAATGTGACTCTGTCTATAGTCTAACTATGGTGAGTCAAGAAAACAACGTTTAGGGCCCCAAAACATCCGGGGAAGTACAACAAGATGTGTTGACATGAAAACATACAAAATAAGACAGTTGGATTAGGTGAGAGGCCACTCGTATCCACATGGGGAATGTGTGAGGCTTTAGACAACCCCAAAATTGTAGAACTCACAACTATAAAGTAGTACAGAATGACGGGCTGAATCAAAATCGGATACGAGGAGCTAGTTGGAATAGGTGGGTGGCCACCAATATCCACCTGGATCAAGGAGAGCCACATAAGCTACACAAACCACCATCACCATGAGAGTCACATAAGCCACTAAAGCTCCTCAAACCAATGTAAACAATATGAATTAGAGCACATCAATATGAGGCCGATTCAATTCCACTAACAGAACTCAAACCAATGTTGAACCCTGATTCAACTCCAAATGCAACATAATCATAAGCCATAGATCCACAATAAGCAACAATTTATCATGCTTCAAGGAAATAATCCCACATGCAACAAAAATTATGAGCCAAGGTGGTTGAATATATCACACTTGCATTGAAGGCCAATATGTGAGAGGAGTGCACTGTGTATGCATCATGGTCATTGGATTTGATATACGTCTATTCCAAATGAAATTATGTGTCAAATATTTACCATGCTATGGTTCATCATAACTCTTAATTACATCAAATCAGGGGACATGGAAATAAACCTCCTCATTTTAAAACCTAAGTTTACCACGATTCAATTGAGTTGCTTGGTTGGCTAGAGTATTAGCTTGGTAGTTGACAGCCCCGAGGACATGATAAAACTCGACACTCTCAAACCTGAAGACTTCTCTTTTGATTTGAGAAATTGTTCTATTTAGCGCACCATTGCTCGGGTGGAAGGCTTTGTGCATTAGTTTAATGATTAACATCAAGTCCCTAACCACAATTAGATTCTTGCCTTGCCTATCATCAATGATCCTCAATCCTTGGTACAAAGTAAGAGCCTCTACTTGATTACTTTTTGTTCTGCCCAATCTCCATTCAAAAATGTTTTCCGTATTTCCCTCGAGATCAAGAATAATCCCCTTGCGCTTTCCACTCTTAAAAACCTTTTGTAATTCATTACTTTACATTGATTAATAAAAATAAAACTCAATTTATATATTTCTAACTTAAAATTTATGTGAATTTGGATATCTTCATACAAAAGATATAATAAAAATGCACAAGACATTACTAACATCTAACATAAATGCAATGTGACATCTTTTGTTAGGTTTTCTTGCTTTTAGGTTTTTTTTGTTGAAATGTTCACAATGATCTATGTACATCAAGACATTACTAACATCTAACATAAATGCAATGTAACATCTTCTTTTGTTAGATTTTCTTTCTTTTAGGTTTTTTTTTGTGAAATGTTCACAATGATCTGTGTACATTTACTTGTATTATGGTGGTATTATGGTGAGTTGAAGCAAAAATAGTCTACCAAATAACATACATTCATTCATGTTCATGTGCTTCCAAATGAGACGAATCACAAAACTACACCAAGTAGGCTTACTACCATGTGTAACAGAGAAAAATCTAATTAAGATTATGGACAAATTTCATCAAAGCAGAGAAAACATTGGGATTTGGATTGAATAATAGTTCTTGGAAACTTAAAAGAAATCCTCTCATTCCATTACAAGAAAACCATTAAGGTGATTAAATATTGAGAAAGAGATTGATGGTGTAAGGATTGACATCCATATTGAAAGCTAAGTGGTAATAGTATATGCATAGTTTGTAATGATGCATTTAAGCGAGACACTTAGAGATGGTGCATTTCAATGGGTGGAAACAATCAACGATTTATGTACATCTTAGTGATGATCTTTGCAATGTTGAATTTGAAATATTGCAGAAATCATTACTAAGAAGGAAACACAAAGATGGTGTGCTTCAGTTGGCGGAAACAATCAACGATTTTTGCACATCTTAATGATGACGTCTGGAATGTTGAGTCCAGAAACCACCATTTTGTGGATTCTACAATAAAATTATTTATATTTGTTTTTAAAAATAATATTTTTTAATAAAAATGATCTAAGACATGGTAAGTAAGGGTTAATGAGTGGTAATGCAAGATCCCACATTAATGGAGGTTTAATATATAGAAGAAGGTTTAATGCTATAGGATTTTGACATTTTTTTGTTTGTCGACATTGAAATTCAATCAAGCATTCTTTGTTGAAATTGTGATTTTGAATCGATGAGATTGTTGTTTTTAGTCAAAAGCGCTTTCAACACTCTCAAATACCTTCAATACAATTGAAATGTGAAACATTAACATTTGATATTTATGTTTCCATCAATTTAAATTTTTCTACAGGCTTTAATGTAAAAATGTCGATCTCCCCTCATGTTTGTAATGTACCTAAGGAGGATAATATGGGGTACCTAGGGAGGTACCTAAGGGGATAATGAATGTAATATGGTCATAATAATGGAATAGTCTCACTTGGTAGTTTATGGGTAATAAATAGATCCACTATGTATTTAAATGAATATAATATAATAATAAGAGATAACTGGCATAAACCCCTAGGTATTCTCATGAGAAAATATAAATACACATGAGTATCATTGTATTGGATGTGTGTTGGATTGTATTGTTTTGTAGCAAGCATGGCTTATGAAGTGATTCCTTCCATAAGGAGTGATTGACGGTGTTACCCTACCTTAAGGGTTTCATGGGGAATGTTTCAATATCTTTGAAGTTAAGAGCTATATTATCTCTTATATCTATCAAGTTGTTCATGGTGAATATTTCAATATCTTTGAAGTTAAGCTCTATATTATTTCTTATATCTATCAAGTTCCACTACAAGAAGTGGATAATTTTTTATTTTCTTAAACTTATATTTATTTTGTAATAATATACTCATTTCTTTTTTGACATTTTTTGCAACAATTAAGTCACATTTATATACTATTTTTTATTTTTTTATTTATCTATTTACATTGATATATAAGAGCCTCTTCAATGAATCATCTCACAAACCTTTATATTGACAAACAACCCTGTATTTCTTTTCAATGGATGCTCATAATCTTTTAATGGACGAGATAAACAAAAATATTCACATTAAGATTTACATAACCTAATTCCAATTCACATGGTCTAAACCTACATAACTAAATAACGACTTTCTTCCAAACTTCAACATTACTCAAAATTATATTTTCAATATAATGATACACTCATGAATTTGATATATTGCTATTTTTCATTAATTTAAAACAAATAGTTATTAACACCATTAGATATTAAATAGTTGTATCCAATGGCAGGAATGGGGCACTAATTACCTCCATCTCTCTCATTTAAAAACTTATATCTTATCATTTTTACATAAAATATATTGTTGGTACCCCCAACATTTTATGTTGAAGATCCCACTACTTATTCAACAAGTCATGTGGAGCAAGTGGCCAACCTAAGACAACGTTTCTCAGCACGATCTACATGGATTACACATGATACTTAATATCTACATAAACAATAGAAAATTCATCATTGTCATTCACATGGTGGGGTTGTTATTGTAAACGTCTTAACTTAATTAAATCCAAAAATCATAGTTGGATAAGGAGTCCAACTTCATCCCAAAACTATTCTCCAAAAAGTAATCAAACAAAAAGTTGCCAAAATATTTTATTTTGCAACTCAATCATCAGTGTTATAAAATTTGATTGACAAAATATCTATTGTGGGATATTTTGCCAAAATATTATTCATATTTATAATTTTTTAAACATTTTAGTATATTTTTAAAATTATGAAAATGATAAATATAATTAGGTTTGGAATTTTATTTTTATGATAAATATAATTAAGTTTAGAATTTCATTTTTACTTTACGATTCGTACGAAGATTTGATGGGCTTAATTTTTTTTACTATTTATCTTATTCTTAATTTTTTTTATTACACATCATTTTTAGTGTTGCAAAAATTCACTACATATTATTTTAGTAAAATATATGAAGCCATTATTATGAATTAGGATAAAGATAGTGGATCAAAAAATTGGTTGTATGAGATAAATAATAATTTAATGTTTCTTCACTTTGATAAGTTGGATATAGTGTCATTTAACGAATTCCCCTTGAGGCTTAAGACTTTCAGCTATTGTAAATCAATTAAGTAGTCGATGAGATTAATGAAGTCAAAGTCATGTAGCACGAACCAAACAACCCTATTATTTAGACAAATGACACAAATCCATTTTCCTTTGCATGTTTCCCTAGTTTTACGAGAACTATGTTTGTTGTTTTAATCAACTGAGGGCTTGAATGCCATCAATGCATTATAGTCACTTTTTCACCATGCTTGAGAAGCTCTTAAAAAGGGAAATGGTATTAACAATAATATCATACCTGAAACTAAATGGGAAGTGACACATTTGTTGATCTCCATTTTTTATCCCTATGGTAATGATTAGTCCAATGGAAATTAGTGTCACAAAATAATTGAATATTAATTTCATTTCATAGAAAACAATTAGATTGAGTATTGAAGTCGTTCAAATTTCCTTTTAAAAGATGTATTACCATTGCCAAGTTGGAAAAATTGCAAAATTAAGAAGAAATATCAAATACATATTGTCTCTATTTACATATATGAAACCAGGGCAAATTTTCCCTTAGAATCTCTAGCAAATTTAATTTATAAATCAATATCCACTTAACCTTCATCAAAGACATTGTAACATAATAAGGAAATATTGCAATGTAACAAAAAACTGAGAAAATAAATATTTAGATAATGTACTCAATGCCTTATGTTCAATGATGTAGACTTCCATCCAATTTTCTAGTCTGCTACCTTCATTTGTTGCTTATTAATATACATCTTCAAAAAAATTAATAATTTATATAAATATATAAGCGTTAAAATTAAAATTATGATTTTTTATTTAAATTAAACATTACTTTTTACATTCTATGAACAAAACTAACCATCAAATACATCTTAAAAATGAAAAAGCTTTTCATAAACGTCAAAATCCAAGTATAAACGAAATGTTATTCAAATTCCAATCTGTTAATAACAACTATAAACACAATAATATATTTAATTTATTTAATTGTATATTAAAATTGCCACAACCAATTAATTTCTATAAATTCATAATCCATTTCCATTTGGTATAATGATCATTGAACTATCCATTGAATATATAAGTTAAAGGCATTATCTTTCATTACATTGTAAATATAAGTTAACATCCAATTTCTTCACAATCAATATTTTCTTAAAAAAAAAAATAAAAAAAATTGAATCCTTTCAGGAAGATGGAACACCAAATCCCATATCAATTCAATGTTATCATGGAATTGCATTATTTCTGAACATTATTGGAAGATGCAACACCAATCCCATATCAATTCAGTGATGTCATGGAATTGCATTATTTCTGAACATTATTGGAAGGAAAATGATATATGGCCTTTGTGAACGTGGTCGTTCCAGTAAAGTCACATCCCTTTTTCATAAATTACATGTTGTGCCATGTGCCAAATCCCCTTTCCATAAATTACATGTTATGCCATGTGCTGCCATGTGCCAAATCCCCTTTCCATAAAATACATGTTGTGCCATGTGCTAACTACAATTATTCCTACTTTTTAGGATCCACGTGTCATCAAAGAAGGTAAGGGATTTGTGAACGTGGCCAATTGATTGTTGTAGGTTAATATCATATATCAATTGTTTCGTTTTAAATATATCACATATTAATGAATTTATTTATTTAAAAAAATAATTAGAATTGAGAAAGTAGTTGTATAAAATAATTATGTCGAAAGGTGTATACTTATTGGAGATGGGCACAATTAATGATCTTTTAATTTTAAATTCTAATCTGATGGTTATGCATTGAAGATGCTGGCATATTCTTAGTCGTCCTCCAAAATCAATGAGTCAGATTTATTGTTGATAACTTCTTTGCATTTATAAATGCATCTGTTAACCTGTTTACTTTTTAACATTTACCTAATCATATTAAGAAATTACTGTAACATCATATGATTACCACGTTTAAATGATTAACTTTTGAAATTCTTCAACTGTCTGGGAGTTTCATTATCTGCCTCAGTTATCAGCACGTTTCATTTCTCAGTCTCTACCTCATTTTGTCTTTCGATGTTCACCAGCCGCTAACTCGTGATTGTGCTAGTAATAACAATTTAAAAAACAATATTTCAACTATAATTTTATCAACAAGAATTTTTTAATTTATTTTCAAATTGAAAAGTCACGATACTAATATCATTCTTTTTTGTGAAAGAGTATGGATTGAAATTATCCTTTTTGTAACCATAGTTTTAATAGCATAGTAATGTTGTCTAAAATATTTTTAAAATCAACTTTTGAATCAAAAATAATGTTAATAGTGAAATTTTTTTTAGGTTAAAATTACAATTTTTTAAAAATCATTAATTTAACAAACGATATTATTGCAACCAAATTTTTAAAATCAACTTTTAAATTGGAAAGCGATGCTTCTAGTAGCACCCACCAAGTTTTGGGGTCATATATTGTGAGGGATAAAATTACACCTTTTTTTTTTAAATCATGGCCTTTTTTTCTTTTTTTCTTTTTTCATTTTCAAACTAATAATTGTAACATTTTCAAACCATAACCTAAAAACTCAATATTATTATAAATAGAATCATAAAAA
>ML776702.1:415160-454035 GCA_009831015.1 Picea engelmannii
AACTTTTGCATCAATAAATTAATTGTTTTTATATACCTATTGTTTTATAGATCATCCCTTGACTTTAGAAACAATAAATCAATTGTTTTTATATAGTAATTGTTATTTATCAGTCTTATATATTAGTTTTTATCTTTTGCCACAATAGATTAATTGCTTAAATGGTAATAGCTGCAATAGTAATAGATTAGTTGCTTAATTGCAATGGTATTAGATTAATTGATTAATTGCAATAGTAATAGTTCCCTCATTTGCACTTAGTCATAATGGTTTAACAACTAATGGTTTATGGTTTATTTGTGTAATAGTTTAATGGCTTGTGCAATATTATCGGTTGAGGGTTTAATAGTTTTATTAGCTAAATTGTTTAATAGTTAAATAGTAAATTGGTTAACATGCGCCTTGTGCCTTAGCTGAACTATAATGGTGGTTGGTCATGGTTGTTACACCACATATGATTGCCTTGTAGGAAAACAAGAAATCCTTAGGTTAGTTGCACAATTTAAATTTGAATGATGTCACCTTGCATCTTGTTGACTTGTGATTGGGTGCTTGGGTATAGTCTTCGTGTATTTATTGACAGATAATTTGATCTCCTAACACGTGGGATTTTTCTAGGGTTAAAGGTCTATATATGTTATATTGTGCCAAGGTTACTATCATGCCTATCGCCTTGTGAGGACATAATTCCTGATGATTGCACGCCTGATTGATAATACAAATGACAACCTAGCCAAAGTCTTATTCTTTCTGATGTGGGCGTATTGTTCATTGTTGTCTATTGCCTAAATTACGTAAGCGATGTTCGTCGTCCAGTCGTGTTGATTAATTGTTGTCGTTGTTACTTTCCTGCTTTAAAAAAAAATTGCACTTGCTTTGCATCGCATGCAGTTGTAACGATGGGGTCGTTGCATATGGTATCAGAGCAGGTTCAACCTTGTGATTGTGGATCGCCATGCTTTCCATTGGAGTAAACCCATGAATAATAACCTAGCGCTATTTAAAAATTTAACCTACCCATGCGATAAGCACGGTTAGATGACACCGTAGAGTTTCATGACGTGGTGCCAGGGGAGGAGGCACGACGCCTCCAGTAGCACCCGCGCCAGAGGGGTCCAACCCTCAAGGAGAAGAACAAGTCCCTGGGTAGGAGTCGATTGTTGTAAGGGATGTGTAGGGTCATACAAGGAGCTTCAAGGGAAATGTTGGAGGCCTTGAAAAATCGTCTGTACTGAGATAGGGCCATGACACCTGTACCCTTGAGGGTCCACAGGGCACCCCAAAAAGCACTGTTAGCATTCAAGGGGAACTCTAGAAGATTAAGTTCCCACGTTCACAAGTCCCACAGACGGTTTAGTCGCCAAGGTATGGATGGATAACAAGCCGATGTGCTTCGCACTTCGCGGTTACGACCTCCATCACGAAGGTATGCATGGCGGTATTCAGCTATAGGGGAACACTCTTCTAAGGTGGAAGATGCTCCTACCTCTTCTAGACATAACCATTAGAGCCGTGTTTGGGAACGGTTCAATGAACGGTTTAGGGAGAAGTAAATGCCAAAGGAATTCATCAAGCTCCAACTCGATGAGTTTCGCGCCTTACGACAAGGTGGTTGTACGGTGCCATATTATGAGATCAAATACTCTCGTATGCCTCGCATATGAACATGGAGAAGCTGGAGGTTAGCAAGTTCGTGTGTGACCTTAACTCCATATCCGTGCAAAGGTGAGGGTCTGAATTCCTTAGACGTAGCACGATACAGTCCAATAGGCCTTATTGTTGAGGAAGAATTGACCGCGGTGGATAACCGCCAGGCCGAGCACCAATCCAATGTGCTCGAGGCATCAGGTGCCATCTCCAAATGAATTTTTAGTACTTTTTAGATCCTGGTGCTTCAGAGAGCTCTATTTCTTACCACGATAAGGGGTTTTAGGTAAGGGAATTTGATTGGATGAGTTAGATGCATCGAAATTACCTCGGGTGCCAACTAGATGGTTGGAGGAAAGGAGTAAGAACTCTCGCTTTAATCTAGGGATAGTGTAACGAAGTCCGACCTATGACATGATCTTAATATCTTACGATGACATGATCAATATGGATTGGTGGGAATCACATGATGCGATACTCAACTTTAAGATGAAACGATTGAGCTTGGTCAATGACGAGGGACAGAGACACGTGATTGTTGGTCGGAACCAGGGAGTCTCCCTGAGGCTCATCTCTTCCTTGTAGCTATGGAAGAGCAGGCACAAGGGATGCAAGATTTATGCAATCCTTGCATTAAATGAGAAGGGAGTAACGAAAGGTCTAGAAAACCTTCCGGTGGTGAGAGAGTTTGCGAATGTCTTCCCTGAGGAGTTACTTGGGATGTCGTCGGAGAGGGAGTTGGAATTTACCATCGACCTAAAACTGGGAATTGAACCGATAGCAAGAATGCCTTATCAGATGTCGACCCCAGAGTTACAGGAGTTGAAAATGCAACTGAAGGAGTTGCTGGACCTAGGACTTATACGTCCAAGTGTGTCATTGTGGGGTGCACCTGTTATCTTCATACATAAGAAGGATGGGTCGTGGAGACTCTACATTGACTACCGTCAATTGAACAAGGAAACGATCAAGAATAAATATCCGTTGCCAAGGATTGATGATTTGTTTGATCATATGAAGGGTGTGACGATGTTTTCAAGGATTGACTTGAGATCGGGGTATCACCAGTTACAGATCAAAGAATGTGACATCCCTAAGACCACCTTTAAGACAAGGTTTGGACATTACGAGTTTACTATTTTACCATTTGGACTGATGAACACCCAGAGTTATTTATGAGTTTGATGAACAGGGTGTTCTACAAATACTTGGACAAGTTCATCCAAGTATTCATTGATGGTATTTTGATATATTCTCGGATGATGGAGGACCATGATGAGAACTTGTGCCTGGTACTACAGTGTCTATGAGAGAACAAATTGTTTGGGAAAATATCCAAATGCTCGTTTTATCAATCAAAGATTCATTACTTAGGGCATGTCATCTTCGATGAAGGTATCACTATGGATCCAACAAAGGTCGAGGCTATGATGGAATGGCTTGCGTCGATGAATGTCCCCGAAGTGCATAGCTTCATGGGTTTAGCGGGATACTACCGACGGTTTGTCGAGGGTTTTTCGAAGATAGAAAACTTGATCACATAATTGCAGAAGAAGAACAAGAAGTTTGTTTGGACCGAGAAATGCGTGGAGGCATTTCGGAGGCTCAAGGAGCTGTTGGCGACAACACCAATACTAAAGGTCCCTGACATGGAAGTGGACTTCTTGGTATGCACTGACACATCCAAGGAACGCTTAGGCGGAGTCCTGATACAATATGTTTGAGTGATCGCTTACATCTCGAGAAAGTTGAGAAGGCATGAGGAGAACTTTGCGACACACGATTTGGAGTTGTTAGCCATTGTTTATGCCTTGAGAGTTTGAAGACACTACCTTATTGGAAAAAAAATTGAACTAAAAATGAACCATTGTGGTCTGCAATACATCTTTACACAAAGAGACTTGAACGCGTGACAACGACGTTGGTCGGAATTGCTTATCGAGTATGATTTCGAGATTACTTACATAAAATGAACAATGAACAAAGTGGAGGATGTGTTGAGTTAGAGACTAGGCATATTTTTGGTGATACCTCTTTCGACGAATCTACGTGAAAATATCCTAACTTTACAACACGACAATGGATGGTACAAAGAGGTCAAGGATTTTATCGAACCAAACACAATGATGGTACCAAAATTTGAGGGATTTAATGTGGACAACGACGGATTATTGAGATTTAAAATTCAAATTTACATACCACCCAACGACAAGTTGATGCGTTTGATCCTAAACAAGGCTCAAAGAGTAGTGTACATGGCTCATCCAGGAGTCACGAAGATGAGGGCAGACCTGAGACCCTTATTCTTTGTAACGACCCTTCTTAAATAGATGTATAGGATTATTAATTATAATTAATTTAATAATCTAACTATCCTAAAAAGTTAGCTAAACAATAATTACTTCTTAAATAATATTAACTAATTAATTATTATTTATTACTTGTTCATGTCTGTCAAGAATTAATTAATTATTAATTAATAATCATTAATTAATTGAGTAAAGAATTAAAGGGGGTTAATAAGTTTAATTTGTTAAAGACTTACGTATTCGGGAGGGGATAGGACATTTAATATAAGGATAAGATATTAATAAGGGATAAGATAAGATAATAAATACGAAAGGATAAAATAATAAATAATTGGATAAGGGGCATTAACTATGTGTAGGTAAGGAAGTAAATGAGGTGAAAGGGCGGTGAAGGAGGGATATGAGGGGAGGAGGTTTACGAAGGCATATATTATCATTCTACGGTGAATTTTAATTTTGGAGGGTTCTCTTGGATTTGCACAGGAGTTGAGTTCTGTAGTCGGGACGGATTAGTATAGGGGGCACCGATTTGCTGGAGGTTTTGGGCACGGGGGCCAGGATATCCATATGATATCCTGGAGCTAGGAAGTTGTCCTAGTTGGCAGGGTGGAACAAGGTTTGGGCAGTGTTTGACACAGTTCAGCAACGAACAACAAGACAAGTGGAGGGTTAGCATCAGACCAAGGTATGTTAATTTATGTATTTGTTTTATGCAATTTAAGGAATATGATGTGTTATGAGGCTGTCTGTAAGCTATTATGTTTAGCTCAATAAATTTTATATGTTGTGGTGATTAATTTATTTGTGCAATTGAAATGATTTATATCAAAATTTGTATTTGAAGTCACTACATTCTTTTGGAAAGGAATGAAAGAAGACATAGTCAACTACGTGGAAAGATGCCTAGAATGTCAGTAGGTGAAGGTCAAACATAGACATCTGATAGGATTACTACAACCACACGATATTCTAGAATCAAAATGGGAGGTCTTTTCGATGGATTTCATTGTTGGATTACCACTGATGACAAGGAGACATGACTCGATTTTTGTGGTAGTCGACAGTCTGACGAAGAGTGTTCATTTTATTCCTGTGCATACGGTGTATCAGGCGCCTAACATAGCTAGAGTTTTCATCAACGATATTGTCAGGATGCATGGCGTGCCTAAGAGGATTATATCTGATAGAGGATCGATGTTTAAATGATGATTTTGGACTAGTTTCCAAGAGGCCTTGGGAACCCAACTTAACTTTAGTATTGTGTATCACTCAGAAATAGACGGGAAGATCAAGTGAACAAACCAGATCTTGGAGGATATGTTGCGTATGTACATGATGGAACAACAAAATCATGGGGAGGAATTCTTTCCACTGGTAGAATTTTCATATAACAATAGTTATCAAAGCACCATTAAGATGGCGCCTTTCGAGTTTCTTTACGGGTGACCGTGTTAGATGCCTTTGAGTTGGGATCATCTTGAGGATAGGGTCCTGGTGGAACCTGAAGCGATCCAAGAAATGGAAGATAAAATGAAAACGATAAGACAAAGTATCAAGGAAGTACATGATCAACATAAGAGTTATGTCAGTGCACATCGTGTCGACCGTAGTTACGAAGTTGGCGATCGAGTCTTTTTGCAGGTAAAACCACATAAGAGTTCGATCAAGTTTGGAAAGGGTGATAAAATCTCTCCTAGGTTCGTGGGACATTTTGAGATTGCAGAAAAGAAGGGGCCCATGGACTATAGACTAGACTTACTTGATTCTTTGAGGCGTATGCACGATGTTTTTCATGTTTCTATTTTGAGACATTATATTAGTGATCCTACACATGTTATTGACATGAGTTCCTTGCAACTATCTAACGAGGGTGCGCTCACAACAGAGCCAACCTGCATCCTAGATCATCACATTCGATAGCTACAACGTCGAACAATAGATCAGGTCAAGTTCCAGTGGGACAACTATAGTCCGCACTCGTTAACCTGGGAGGACGCATATGATATGCGTCAACAATTTTCATTTTTGTTTGATAGATAGACTTATGATACTGTGATACACTTTATTTCAGCACTTATTTACTATGAATCTTCGGGATGAAGTTTAAAACAAGAGGGGGTGTGTGTAACTTCCCATTCTTGCATGCACTGAGTAGACTTATTCTTTGAGGACACTTGCGGGCAAGTGATCCAGTCCTTTATACATTTGGTTGTTGTGATTATGATTATGTGATATTGTGGATTGATGATATGTTATTTTGTTTCATTTACATTGACAGGTGCTATTGATTGATTTCTCCTGAGTGTGCAGGACTCTGGATGTTGAGGATGCCGAGGCATCGATGAAACCCCTTGGACTGCATATCAAGTTAGGGAGTGGACTGCCTGGGTTTAAATGTTGTTGATGTGACATATGTACATATGATTAGATATTATGATGTTAACTATTATTGCTGACATGATTCGTTGATGGATGCAGGTTGACGATAGGTTGTCGACCAGACTCACATTTGGAGTAAAGGGGTCATGCACGACAACCAGAGACATTGAGGGAGAGGTGTGGCAGCAGCCCTGCCACAACCTACTATCACTCCCGCTATGGCTCAAATTGTAGGTTAACGATTACCTAGTTCGAGAGACCCACGATACCGTGAGGGCAGACTGTGATAGTCGCTCACGATGATTCTAAGGGGCACGCAATAAGGCAGGGTCCTTATTCCTTAGAGGCCCTTAGTCTCCCACAATATCACCTGATGAAGTATTGACTCCAAGGGTTTGATTTCTACCAAATTCAGTCAAGAGACGAGTGGCACCCTTGGAGAACGTAGTGCGTCTTGAATGACACGTCGCGCAAATAAAACCTAAAGAGGCGAGTGGTACCCTTGGAGCACATAGTGCGTCTTGAAGGGCATGTCGCACAAATAAAATGGAAAGAGGTGAGTGGCACCCCTGGAGCACGTAGTGCGTCTTGAAGGGCATGCGCACAATTAAAACAGAAAGAGGCGAGTGGCACCCTTGGAGCAAGTAGTGCGTCCTGAAAGGTATGTCGCGATTTTAACTAGTAAGTGAATAAACCTAGTGCCTAGAAAACTTTGCCTCCTTAGGACCCGGTCGGCCTTAAAATGAATCATGTGATAAGTAAAGTTTAATAACAATTTGTTCCCTTAAAAATTGTCTCCCAACCTAGTGAAATTAAAACCTAGGTCTAAGTAGAACTTGTGGATAAAGAAAAACTAAATAAACATGTAACAAGAAGAGGGGTAAGAAATTCAAACTTTAATTATTAAAGTAAAAATTATAATGGGGGATTAAATTTATTAAAAAGGGGTAAATGGTTGTTTTTTTCTACAATTGCTAAATTGATTTTTAGTTAAAAAGGAAAAAGGGTAAATGGTTGTTTTTATCTACACTTGCTAAATTGATTTTTAATTAAAAAGGAAAAAGGGGGAAACTTAAAAGAAAAGGAAACTTAAAGAAAATTGGAAACTTAAAGAAAAAGGGGAATGTCCAACTTAGTAAGGAATCTAGCCTTTGGGAATTTCTATTTATGAACTCAACTAGGAATTAAGTAAGGAGTAAGTCATTTAAGAATTGTAAGGGAATATTGAGACATCAAGGAGAATTTTAAGGAACGCTCTTAGGTGGATGAAGGAAATAAGAATATTTAATTAATTAATAAAATTGATTTTCTGGTGCAACTAGGGGATCAGACAACATGCGTACGGGGGAGGTTTTTCCTAATTAAATAAATGAAAAAAAAGAATCTAATGAGGGTTTGGGAAAATAATGACTAAGAAACTCTATAAAAAGGATGGCGGAGGAGGAGGAGTATGGATCACATCTGTCTTGCGTAACGTTATGCTGCTGAAATTTTATCTTGACTAAAATTTCTCTTGTGGGAATTGGGATACCTAGCTCAGGTAACGCGTGGTAGCTCGACCTTGTGAGGTGAGCTAGGTGATAACATTCTCTAGTATTGTGTGTCTGGCCCCTTTGTGGCTTAGGGGGCTCAAGGGGAAGAAGAGTACCCCTAGCGTTGGCTATGAGATACCAGTGAGGTCACATCGGTTGGAAAACGGGAGCTGGACGGAGCACACAAGGGACAACAACTTCAGAGAATTCACATTTGGCTACGGTACGCATGTGTATATTTGTATTGAATGGTATTTAAATGATGTTCCCATGCCTTCAGTTAAGGTACTTCTATTGTGTTAAAGTTTATTTTTTATTCAACATAACATTATATAGAGATTTCATTTTTATCTTTCAACGATTTTGTCTTGATGAGCCCAGCGTTTTAAGATCAGAGAATTCAAAATCATCCCAACCTTATGCTCACTGTACTTTTGAATGATTTCCAATGTCGAACCCAAACTCTGAATGCAAATGAATTCTCTGTGTTTTCTTTTATTGTTTTGTAATACAAAGAAAAATTGTGTTTTTATCTTATGTTCCTTATCCTTTAAATTATTAGTTTGTGCCTAAGCAGTCGGCCAGGAGCCGAATAGATTGTCTTTCACTCCGGTGTTAAATATTTAGATTCAAATGCCCTGCTTTCCTCTGCCTGGATAATAACTGTAGGGTCGTTTCTCTGCCCAACAAGGAATTCTCTCCTGAGCATTTATTCCCTTGATTGCTCTGTGATTTTTGTGTTTTTACTTTCTGCATTTCGTTTTTTTTATTGCCGAACAATTTCTTCGCTCGTACAACAACAATTCCTCCTGATCGCTCAACCATATTTTCGTTTTATTCCTAAACACATCTATCATAGGACGTTTGACTTTTTCATGATTTAATGTGTTCTAGGAGCCAATCGATGGTTAAAATATAGCGACGACTAACATCTATCATCTCATTTCTTTAAGTAGATCCTTGCTGGAAATGTTTGTTAATAAGGGTTTTACTTCTGAAGTATCAACTGATCCTTGATATAATGAACTTAACGCTTCATTTTCTTGCTCACACTTGGCTACAATGCATGGATATGGGTATACAAATTTACATTTGACTCATGTTTTAAAAGGTTGATTGTTGCAAATTATGCTTAGATGGACCACCTTGAAGGTTTAACGTTGTGAGAGGGTTTCAGATCTCGTTTTTGTAAATCTGAAGTTGTATTCTTGACTGGAAACTTATCCCTGAAATAAATCAATGTCTAGAATTTAATCATTGATATAATACAGATATAGAATTTCGTATTCTTAATCACCCTTTAAGATTGGTGAACCTACTTGTCGCTGTCAAGTTGAGAGCCTTCTTGGTCAGTTATTTACCTCAAAAAATCGAGTTATCAACAACAATTTAACGCAGTATTTTAATCAACAAATTCACTGTATTTACACAGTATGATCCGTAGTTACACAATATGATTTGTATTTACTTAGTATTACACAGTACTCACATAGAAATGTTACACCGTATTTTACACGGTATGATTCATGCTCTGGTAAAGTACTTCTTGGGATTGATTTAGAATTGAAGCTATTTGGTTCTTGAAAGGAATCTGGTTGTCGACGATTGTTATAATCTTTTGCATTCATTGATCCCTGATTCGTCAACATTAAGTATCTAGGAGAATTCCTTTTGAGCGTATGATCTGATATTATTTATGGTCACAACCTAAGGACAAGCTGGCACAAACTTACGATAATGTTTTATGGGTATCTCTCATGCGTCACAGGGTTTCACAAAAATATTCAATGTCACTTTCTGTTAGTCGTTAACCTTGAAAATCAATTGATATTATGTTATTCCTTATATTTTATGTGTTGTATATTCCGTAAGCTAATTGTTGATATCCTCATACTTACTGCGTTGAAAATTTGTTGTTGTATTCTTTATATATTCTGCACACAAGTTCTGGATGACAAATCGTAGATATTAGTTATATAATCTGTAAGACAATTCATTATTATCCTTATATATTCTATGTTGACAATCGTGGTTATTCTTTTTATATTTTTGTATTCGGTATGAAAAGTCTGTCGTAAATATTCTTATATATTCAAACTTCTAAATAAACTTAATAATACAAAAAAACGCCTTAAAAAGGATATGACAATCATGCCTAGAACATCCCACCATTACTTGAAGAATAAAACAATGAGAACGTGGCCTTGTTGTAACTGTCCCTTCAATTTTTCCTAGCCTTTGACAGCGCCAAGTGTCAGAGAAACGATTTTTATTATCCAGCTATTGACAGTGTAGAGTTTGTCTGAGGATTGGGAGGAACACTCTAATTTTTTGTATTTAATAGTTTCTTTATAGCCATGATGCTGACAGTATTTTCGCTGGTGAATTTCACCTTGCTTGTGGTGGTTACCGTTGGATTCAGCTGTAACGGATTATTCACTGCGTAATCTAGTGCAATGTTGACAACGATGATTACACAACCATCAACCCATTCAAGTTGTTATTTATCAGTCTTTTAACTTTTCATCAATAAATTAATTGTTTTTATATACCAATTGTTTTATAGATCAGCCCTTGACTTTATCAACAATAAATCAATTGTTTTGATATAGTAATTGTTATTTATCAGTCTTATATATCAGTTTTTATCTTTTTCCACAATAGATTAATTTCTTAAATGATAATAGCCACAATAGTAATAGATTAGTTTCTTAATTACAATGGTATTAGATTAATTGATTAATTACAATAGTAATAGTTCCCTCATTTTCACTTAGTCATAATAGTTTAAAAACTAATGGTTTATGGTTTATTTGTGTAATAGTTTAATGGCTTGCGCAATATTATTGGTTGAGGGTTTAATAGTTTTATTAACTAAATTGTCTAATAGTTAAATAGGAAATTGGTTAACATGCACTTTGTGCCTTAGTTAAACTGTAATGGTGGTTGGTCATGGTTGTTACACCACATATGATTGCCTTGTAGGAAAACAAGAAATCCTTAGGTTAGTTGTGCAATTTAAATTCGAATCATGTAACCTTGTGTCTTGTTGACTTGTGATTGGGTTCTTGGGTATAGTCTATGTGCATTTATTGATAGATAATTCGGTCTCCTAGCGCGTGGGATTTTTCTAGGGTTAAAGGTCTAGATATGTTATATTGCACCAAGGTTACTGTCACGCCTATCACCTTGTGACGGCATGATTCCTGATGAGGGGATCGTTGTGCACCTGATTGATAATGCGAATGATAACCTAACTAGAGTCTTGTGATTCCCGATGTGGGCGTGTTGTTTGTTGTTGTCTATTGCTTGAATTGCGTAAGCGATGTTCGTCGTCCAGTTGTGTTGATTAATTTTTTTCGTTGTTACTTTCCTACTTTAAAAAATAATAATTTTCACTTGCTTTGCGTCGCATGCAATCGTAACGATGGGGTTGTTACACGTGCGACCATTGTGGGAATCACTTTTCAAGTGAAGGAGGAAACTCTTTCAGCTGCGAAGGAGATCCCTCCACGCAGTGAAAAGTGGTTTAAAGGAATGCCTTTAGGCATTTTATGCTATGAAGACTTTATCAAGCCCAACTTCCTAAATGGTAAAATCGGAGTAGGCGTTCCAAGTCAGTACCTCCGAGAGACTTTCCAAAATCTCCTAAAGGGGATTAGAAGCTATTTCACATGTTAAGGAAGGTTTGAAAGAGTATATGCATATCACATCAAGATGATGATGCACTTCATAGGAAAATATCCTTTGAACTTACCTTTCTTCTTGCATCGAAGCCTAGAAAATATGGCGGACAACATCTGACCAACCAAGGAAAAATTTATTCCATCTGTCATTGATCAAGTTGTTGATAGTTGAAGAATTGAGATGGTTGGGAAAAGACCGGGATTCATTTTTAATTTCAGTCGACATCCCTAGGGACCCCAAAGGAGACTTTCCTCTATCCGCGAGAGAAACAACATTCCACAACGCAGAGGAAAGAATGGAAGTGGCCACGAGAAAAGGAAAGAAAATAGAATATTAGTCATCCCACCATCCAACACCCTGGGAAAGAGGCAGGCCAAGGTTGATCAGGAAACCTGAGGAGACCCAAGCTCCTAGCGAACCGTGCACCCAATCTGCTGTCGAGAAGTTACTCATACGCATTGTTCGGCTAGAACCTTTTGAAGGTTCAAGCAGGGGAATTAGTGAAAGACAGAGAAGGTCAGGCACTAAAAACGTGGAGGTTCAGGAGCCATCCCAACAGTTGAATAAAGTGCAGCTCACTATTGCTGAATTGTATCAGAAAAAAAGAGAATTAAGGAAACCATTGGCAGAAAGGACTGTTGAAACGACATCGTCGCAGAGCCAAGAAAGGAATGCAAATTGGCTCAAAAGACAGCTTAGAGAGGCACAAGACACAATCATTTAGCTACGGGAGGAACATAGGGTGTCAGAGGAAAGAATTGTAGAGAACTTCAAGGAATGTGGGCCGACCATGGATAACGCCCGTGCAACTCTCGCTAACACTCAAGCGAAGCTGAAAGGAAATGTAGTATTGTGGAGACAAGTGAAGAATCTGAACATAATGAACTTGTCCCTTAGGAAAAAACTTAGAGTTTTAAGGCTGCAAGTGAGGCCAGAGGCATGATTGAGACAACCCCATTTTGTCTTTTGGATCGTGGTACAAAATATTTCTCTTTGCATGTCTTGTTTCCTATTGGGAAACAAGATGTCTGACGGGCACCCGCACAGTGAATATTTGTCACGCATATGTTGTAAACCTACCTATTGAGGAGGAAACGTGTAAGTGAGACGCATGATAGTTTTGGAAGAGATGCATGGTCTCCTGAACGTTGTTGCCACCTGGAGTGCGTGAGAAACTGTAGATAGATGCTCGCTACACCAGCTCGCCACATGCATGTTACAACTAGTGATTGCACAACAACAACCAGAGCCCGTTACACAAGGTGGCGAAGTTTCCGACAGTGCGCTCGATCACTCGGGCACCCCACAAAAGAAAAAGCTGATGCATCACAACCTGATGATCAAATATTACTCATAACTGAATGATGATGACAAGGACACCAGTTATGTTATGAGTGGGTGCAGTCGAGTGTCCATTTTTAGTAAACTCCATTCGAAAGGTCATCTGGGAGGAAGTAACCGAATCCAAAATTCCAGGAGAAGTAGTTTCAGGAATATCTTCCTGAGAGGGGATGGTTTCCTCTATATACTGTATCTTTTCAATGTAAGCTGGGTTGGAAAAGTGGTGTAGATAGAGGACTCTTGAATGTGATCTTTGAATCCGACTGAAATATAATGCAGAAGTCCTGAGGCTTTGAAGAAAATATTCTAATGGTGGTGGTTTGATGTATTGTGATCCTATCTATGTATGTACTTCTTGTTTTCTGTATATTCATGCCTTTCTCTTTGTTTAAATTGGAAAATTTAATAAGTCTAAAATTCATCGCACAATTCTTTAGACTTCACCATTTAAACTCTTTGTTTTTCTTCTAAGTAAGTTAGAATTCATCTTTAATGGTGCTCTGATTTACTTTATGTACTTTTTCTTCAGACACACACGACGACATTTAAATTGAAATATCATTGCTTATTTAGCCTTTATCCTCTCAAAGTTTCATTTTCCAGTCATTGATTTCTTTCTCTTTTAGTAGGTTGATTCCGTAGCCCAAAGTTCTATATTTCCTTGCTAGAGAAATCAGAAACATTTCCCAAACACATAAATCTAGCCGACAATTCAATGTCTTTATTTATCAGAGACTAGGTTTCAAAGAGAGCCCTCTCTAGATTGGAAAGGATAGTTTCCAGTCTTAAAGTTGGATTGTAGGTTACCTCTGTCATTTGTTTTCTCAGGCAAACAAATTTACAGAGTGCTGACACATAGTTAATCAACAATCAACTCACTAGGAGAAAACATGTCGCAAAGTGGGATTTAGGGAGGGTAACAACTTTTCCTCACAACCACTCAAGCTACACCCAATTGACATACATAGAGATATAAGGATGATGAACTTTCTTTTCGGGCTATTATTTGTAGGCAACACTACCAAGATAGAGTTCTAGATAATGTAAGAGTTAAGGTGCAAGTGTTTTGACATTTGAATTCTCATGTTTCACCAAATGAAAAAGGAATTTTTACATCAAGAGGTGAGTATGAAACTAATGATATGCACATAACACAACTTACTCAATCAAACTCGTTCCATAATTATAAGAAGAATAATATTTATGTTAAGGTCACCCTTAGCACATTTGTGAATCTTACAACCATGTTATGTTAGGATGGTCGATCATTGTTCCTAACACATGTTGTTGTCATAGCATGTAGAATTTCACTTGTATTAGGAGACATTTCCATATTTTGGCATACAACATTCATCAAATGACCTTTCTCCTTCCAGTGTTCATGAATTTTTATCAAAGATATTATGTACAAGAGATAATAATTAGTTATTCTATAAGAAATAATGTGTTGGTGGTAGAAAAGGAAAAGAATTCTCCAATTTATCACTCTTTAGTACTAAGTATCCTATTGATCATAATGATTCTCTAATTTCAAATATCACTACCACTACTACAATACAAGGCTTTAGTGTTGTAGATTTGTGTTTCAGAGACTTATCAAGGCTACTTGAAATATACTTTTTCAAGTGCATGTTGCATTTGTGCCATTTTTTTAACATAAAATTTTCATTTTCATAAATGATGCAAACAATGCAAATGCAATGCAATTATGAGGAAAAATGGAATGCAAATACAATGCAAAATGGTGCACATTTTTATTTTATTTTGTCATTCTCTTCATGTATTTTGGTTTTGAGTGACTTTTGGGTCACTTTTTTCATTTCATTTCGGATTTTATTTGTTTGGATCTTATGGAGACTTGCTTCTTGAATATTGTGGAAATAATTTGGGTATATTAGAGATTTCTTGGGTCCCCCATTGGATCAAAGGTAATATCTCCCTCTATTTTTAATATTCCTAAAGGTTTTTCTTTCACTTTTTATAGTTTACTATGTTTAGTTCATTTTGTTTTTTGTTTTTGGGGTTTAAGATTCATTGGGAGAATGCTATTTGAGGTTGGGGTTTGATATTTTAATGCAAATGGAAATCTATGGATTTCAAGGGTAGGATATGGGTTTGTGAATTTAGGTGAATATTTTCCATAAGTAGGGTTTTACCAACAAAGAATTTCAATAATTTTGTAAAACTAAAAAACAAATGTAGGAGTTTATGGGATTGGGTTGATCTCTTCCTCCACCTTTTATTCTCTTTCTTCCTCTTCCTCCTCCTCCTTTTCTTTTCTTTCTTCTTCTTCCTCATACTTTTATTTTCTTTATTCATCCATGGTTTCCCAAAATATTCCTTCTTCTTCCTCCTTCTCTTGAAATCATCCTTCCTCTTTGAATTCTCCTCCTCCTCCTCTTCTCCTCATCTTGTTTTCCCACTCTTCCTTCCTCCTTTATATTTTCCCCAAATCCTACTTCCTCTTGTCTTTTTCCCCATATACACCTTCATAGTCCATGATTTATCTCTTAATGAGAACACATATCACATTGTTCCATATTATGTTCATGGATTGGGAATCTTTCACATTGAAAATGTGACATGTTCCTTCTCTCTTCTTCCTTTTCCTCCTCTTTTTTTTCAACTCATCCTTCCTCCTCTTCTTCTTCTCCCCCCTCCTCTTTTTGTTCTTATTCCCCACCTTCTACATCTTATTATTATTGATCTCCCCCTATTCCTCTTATTATTTCCCTCCTTCTTCCTCTTCCTATGTCTCCCTAAATACTCTTTCGTTTTTCCTGAATTCCTCTTTCATTTTTCTCTTTTTCCCAAATAATCACCCTTCCTCTTAAAATATATCTCCTCCTCCTCTTCTCTATTCCTCTTCTTGTTTCCAACTCTTTCATCCTCCTCTTCATATTTGATCTCCCTCTCTTCCTCCAGTGTTTCTTCCTCTACCTCTTCTTCTTACCCCATGTCTTATGAAACAACCCGTTACTATGAGTCAATTTTTAATTATATAATTCCAATCGAGGTGAAAACGGTTTTAATTATATAGTGTAACAACTAACTAATTATATATATAATATACTGACTAATATATATTTTATACATTAAATACTAACTAAAGTCGTATTATCTTATATATTATACACTAACTAAATAATATATGTACTAGCTAAGTAAAGTCATGTATGTGTGGTATATAAAATGGGTTTTCACTTTTTAGTATTAATATAATATACTATTATAAAGTGAGATGTCACTTTTGGAATTTATTAATATAATCAATTAGAATACTTATATATATATATCTACCAGAAATAGATATTATTATTATATTTTATTATTGTAACATGAGTGCATTATTAGTTGTATTATATCTATTATCATTTATTATGTTCTTGGCAAGGACATTAGCCTCTCCCTTATTGAGAGCATGGCTATGATTAGATACCTAATGTATAAGAACAAGTTAAACAACATGGAAGACAAGAGGCCTCCTAAAATTGCTTCCAAATCAAGTCATAACCACCATCGACTCAAGAGAGGATGGCATAAAGACGCTCGATCTTGGCTAAACTATTGGGGAATCATGGAAGAAACCATTTTGCAGAATAAAGATACTATTAAAAAAAACGTCAAATCAAAATTTAAGGAAAAAATGTGGTGTGATAAAGAGTTAGAGGAAAAAAGAAAATTAAGGTATTATAAAGATGTAATCAACCCTAATCTAGAAGATCAAAATTATCTATGTATTTTGCCAAGTGTAAAGAAAAAAATAAGCATTGCTAAGATAAGAACAAATTCTCACGAGATCCATAGTGAAACTTGGCGTTGGTCAATTCCTAAAACGCCATGGGATGAAAGAGTGTGTCACATTTGTGACACTAAGAAGGTTGAAGATGAAAATCACTTTCTCTTAGATTGTCCAGCCTATACCCATATTAGATTTCATTTTCAAAATATTGATCACACTACCAATCTTCCTAACTTCTTAACTCAACAAAAGTATGGTGATCTTGGAAAGCTTCTCTTAATGCTTTTCGAGCACAGAAACAAAATTCTAAAGAATCACAAGTAATCACTTACCCTCTTAAGATCCGATAAACCAATTAGGTCTTAGTGGACGTTAATCATCCTCATCATCATTATTAGATTGCATAGTTTCCAAGACGTTTATATATGGTTTAACCTAAAGTTTAATTTCTTGGGGTTCACATCGGATACCGAAGCCAGGGAGGGGGCGACGAGATGCCATCACCCCATTAATGCGTCAGAATAGGGCCCATTAATGCCACATAATAAGTGGAGGGCACACTTCTTTACGGCTAAATATCTGGATAAGCACTTGTTTCTCTAGATTCGATAACTGCGAGAGTCCTAGCAGCTGGATCAACGTATGTTTGTTTTGGGATGTGAGATCCCCCTGCCTTTCGGATTATCCACGCCACCAAGCCTACAATGACAAAGATTGCGCATGCATCACTGAAAATCTAGGTCTTGAGAATCATGTTTGGTCATCTCAAACTCCACAAAATTGTTAGTCAAGTTCTGAGAATCATGTTTGGTTGTCTCAAACTCCACAAAATTATTAGTTAGGTTCTCATAATCTTGTTTGGCTGTGTCAAAATCCACGAGATTAATCTAATAATAGTAGGTGTTAATATTTGTCTCTTTATCCAAAAATTGCTGAGCTTTGTCGATTTATGAAATTTCGTCAATGTCAAAGAATTTTCAATAATATTCCAAAGAATTCATCCATATATCAAAGTTAATAACAACCAATTAACAATGAAAATAGACTAATAAGGAATATTCTCCTCCATTTAACCTGTTTTCCCTTTCTTTTTTTTAATCTTTGTCCAATCCCGTGGTCCCTCAATTGCCAAGTGTATATCAACATTTTGAACTTTTAAAATCTTAATCACTAGTCATTCTTTATCAGACTTAGAAGTGGCAGATTCATGGGATCTCTTAATTCCACCAAATGCACCTTCAATTGCTACAATCGCATGTGAGGGGGATCCAATTCATTCATTTATTCCTCATTAACCTCAAAATTCTATTTTACTTTGTCATTCTATACAACTGTTCCATCATTCAATTCTTTCTATAAATCTAAAACCTACATACCTATTAAGCTCTCATCATCTTTATCATCCACAAGGGGAGGCTCATAAGACTACCAACTTTTGAATTTAAAAAAATGTCCCCTTTTCCTCTTGCAAGGACTACGACCTTGAGGACAAGAGTCTTGTAAATGTCCTATATCATGACAAATATGACATAAAAATGTTGTATTTCCATAATTCAGTGTTTGATTCCATTTAAAATTGTGAATTTTTAGCACCATTATATTTGGAAGAACTTTTTTAAGATCAATCTCCACACAAAGTCGAGCACATGTGAAGAGGCCCTACATAGACCTTTCCATATCCTACTTTAAATGAATTCCTAAAGATTTTTTTATGCCTTTAAAGGCTAAAGGATTCGAAAATGGAGGAGGAAAAATTAGGACTCTAACCCAAATTGACATTTTGGATACAACCATTGAATAAGGATCAAAATTTGGAAACCAAGGGATAATAAAGAACCCCACTCTTCCCTAGAACCAAGGATCTTCCTCAATTTTGTTTTTGATAATTAGTGGAAGTATAGAATTGATGATCTGGATTGGATAATTATATTATTAGTCATATATATCGAAGCTTTTAGAGTGGAAAAAATTGGAGGAATCAACTTGCAAAGTCATTTAATGGTAGGTCCCAGTTTGGAAAATTGGGGTTTGAAACCTTCTGGAGCCATTTTGAAGGACCAAACGACATTTTTTGGGGTTAAAATTACCCAACATGGTTGGCACCCCATGACAGTATTCTACATGTAACACCCCTATTTCCCCTAGTTTGTAAATATAATTAGTATGATGACCAAAACTATAGACATGCATATTATGTTATTACTGAAAAACAATGGACCTTTGATCAATTATGTAATGTAAATATTTGGTTATTAATGCAACAAGGAGTTGCTGAGCTATTGCTGAAGGGATGGCCTTCACATGTTATGATGTCATGAGAGGGATGGTGAAAGAGGGAGATGCTCACTAGTTGAAATGACCCTACCAAGATAATACCTTGTCAACAATTAAAAGGACTGTAGACCCTGGACCGTCCTCTGCCCAGAATTTTGATTACCAGACAAGCTGGTGGTTGGGGAGTCCTCTTGAAAATCAATGAGAGGGATGGAACAGTCCCGTTGGGAAGATTATGAAGCTACCCCGAGTTCTTGGGGAATGATACAATAAAATGAGAGATAAAGGATAGAAACAGACACATGGGAGGAGACACATGGTTGGGGAGAAAAAAGCTGAAGCACTTGAGAAGAACTCTCTGATTCAAGAAGAAAGAACAAATGACCCTCTTTAATTTTGCAGAGATATTCCATCATGGCATCATACCCTGGATTGGGGGTGGATGGTTGTAGAAGTGATTAGTGCATCCTTTCCTATGGTTGGGTGGAGAATGACATACCCTTCAATAGTTGCCAACATCTCTCAAATTTGTAGATAAGTAACTTATTTTGTTTATGTGTATTGATTTGAAAACATATATGGTTGGATGATTATTAGGGTGATTATGGATATGAATATTTGATCTATGAGATTGATTATGCATTTATGGGAATAACCTTTTGTTTTGCATGGGATATATTTGTTAGGGAATTCTTGTGTTCTTGACTACAAGAAGTCTATGTCTTTAGCAAAATAATTGTAAGTATATGTCTATGAAAAATCTTGTGTGATTTTTGAATATGGGAAGGGCATGAACATATATAATTGTCGAGTATGTAAATACCTCAAATATCGGTGATATATTAAGTTGAAAGATGAAATAAAAACCCTGCTCATTGCAGGTACTACTGTATCCATATATATATATATATATATTCATGCATATATGTGTGTATAATTGTGCATCGCAGTGTTGGGATTCTTGGAGAAAATGATCCTTTTGGGATATGACAAAAAGAAAGGACCCTGAGTAAATGATGGAGTGCCTGGGGAAACACTAGAATTCTTGAAACTCGGTAAGTATCGGAAAGGCATCAGAGGAATCCTTTGTGAAATTGGCTAAGTCCTGAATTGGACTATTAAGGCCGTGTAAATCTTTGTTTTACCACGAAAGATATCGTCGATTTTGCATGGTGATTATATCTAGACCCTCTATTGGTGTAGGGGTAGGATTAAATATCGACTATTGATCTGGCGAGATGGTAGATCCTAACCATCCATCGTATGTTTCCATTCAGAGTAAATGGCAGACCAAGGGAAGATGAAATATGACAAGGGGACTCTGAGGCGAGATTTGGACCCTCGATCAGAGAAAGAGAAAGATTAACTCTTAGCCACCGATCCATGCAAGGGCCCCACATATCCTTGGCGTGTGATAAGGCCTTTTTTCGCTTTGAAAGTAACGTAGCCATTGATCGGGTGCGATGACGAGATCCAACCGTTGATCGGTGTGGCAACGAATCTTGGAGCTAGACCAGATCTCAACCATCGATTTGGAGAGATAAAATGACCCTACTCGTCCATCGCAGGACACAATTCGGAATAAGATATAGTACCAGAGGAGAAACACTCTGAAAGAGGGACCTCGAAGGAAAATATAGACTATTAATCAGAACCAGAACAATATCTGATCCTAGCCATCCATCACAGGATGTCGTTCGGATTCAGTTGCAAACCCAGGGAAGGTGTATTCTGAAGGAGGAACTTCGAGGATAGATTTGGACCGTTGATCTATCATGAACAAAGGAACTCTGAAAGGAGATATAAACCATTGATCTCTTACCAAAGGATTAAGAGGGTGACGTGGATGGTGCCATGTGTCAAGCAAAGATCATGCCACATGTCAAGCAAGGATTGTGCCACATGTCATGATAACCTAAAACCTATGGCGTGAATCTGTGGGAAGATGAATGACACGTGTCAAGTGGCGATGATGCCACACATGAAACAAAGATTGTGCCATGTGTTAGGCAGTGAAACGTTTTGGATTTGAATTTTTTTGGAGTTGATTATGAAGGGTTCGGAGCATAGCCCCGAAGTGTTTAGAGTACAACTTTGAAGCGTTCAGAGTAGGACTTGGAAGAGATAACCTCGACCATTGATCAATGAGTGGTGAAAAATGATGATAGTCGTTGATATATCATAGGTCCCACCTAATCCATGGGAGGATGTGGTGACGACCTGATGATGTGGCTTGCCAAGTCGGTAGTCCACATGACCCAAGTAGTGATGAGTGTCATCAAGGGATTGGCCAATAGGATGAAAGTGGGTCCCATTGGGAGAAGAGGTCCTTTGGATAATCCTGTTCAATTATGGTCGTTGGATCTGTCCGGGTTTGTCCTTGAGACATCTGGATCATACTTCAAGGTTTGAAGGGTTAGCAAGGTCATGTATATCGAAAACATAGACATCGACGATACAAAGAGAATCATCGATATTCCATTGGGAAAGAGGAATATCTGTCATTGATCTTCCGTGAGACTAGTTCAAAAGAGGAGTGAGGATGATGACATCATGAATGATGTGGCATGCCAACAAGGTCGCCAGAGTGTCCTTAGGACAACAATTGTCAGCTATTGGTTGGTTGAAAAGGGTCTAGAGAGGAAAGATGATGATATCCATTGAACTCTTTGGAGATGTGACAAGGAGATCTGGACTGTTTGATCTAGACGCATCGTCGTCGAAATATGGGTGGTTGGTAAGTAACAGTTTTTAACCCCCACACAAGTTGGCATATCTGACGCAATTAAAATCCTAGGATGTTCGTTTTGAAGACCGTTGGATTTGAAGTAGACCCAATAGAGGGTTTCCATCATAAATTTTGTGGTGGGGTATGATACTCCACTACGGAGTAATTGTAGATGACGATGGAGTCGGGGTTAATGACAACCATAGATCGGGGGAGAGAAGAGGTGAAATATGCACCGTAGATCTCACAGGTCACATCCATGTACCATGGAGACCATTGGGATCCAGGCATTAGCTTTTGCAGTAAACGATATCGCTGAGGTGTTTTGAACCGCGGAGATTGAGAGCCAAGAGTCGTATAATTTGGGGAAGTTTCACTTTAGTGTATCATCGTCAGAATTTTTGCTAGTGGGACTGAATTCGGGGATAATAAATCTTGACTATGACTATAGGATTATGTGGGTAGAAGTGCCACAGTATCAAGTTAGGTAGGTGCTACATCGGTGCCATGTTGTCACCACATCATATGGCATGAGTGAAGAGATTCCACATGGAAAGGATACGAGTTTTAACCATGAGAGTCTAGGAAACCTTAGGAGGTCATAACTTTTGATCCTGAGATCATAATTGAGCATGGTTATAGTTTTTGGAAATATCTTTTCGAGCAGAAGATGATGGTATGCTTAGGAAGATATTTTAAAATAGTAGAGAAAGGAGAAAAATCTAATGCCCCATCCCTTAAAAGGATACTTAGGGGGTTTGGTGTGTTATAAAGTGGTATCCGAGTAGGAAACAACACTTGTCCTGCTTGGGCTCATGAAAGAGTCAAATGAATTTTTCTTAGAAATATTTTAAGGGGGAGGGAACCCTAACCTACCCTATTCATAAGCGTCTATTAAAACCATACTACTGAATAGAGGGTTGTGAATTTTTACTGTGTTTACATGTTTTAAACCTGAACTGCATGATGTCGTTAAATTTTACATAATAAAGTTGATAAAATTTTGTTTTATACTCTATCCATTATTTAATGGATGAATTAATTGACGAAAAATGTTGATTATCAATACTCAACCAATGAGTGGATTCCTAGGAAAATCTATAAGCGAAAAGGATGGTGATATATCATGATATGGGAGAAGGCTCCCATAATAGAGAGGAAGAGTTTGATGAGAGGAGAGTGGTAGAAAACCCTGCAAATCTAGTCGAGACTGTGAGAAGTCTCATGGCAGAGATAGAAAGTTTTAAGGTTGATAACAATAGGCTTATGAAGGAACAAGAAAAGCAAACCAAAATAAATGCGGTCTTGCTGCAAATCTTGTCGGATATATAGAGACAGTTGCAACATGGGCTAGAAAAAAATAATGTGGAAAAACATCATCCTGAGAAAAAAAAAAGTCTACCTAAGATAAAAAGTCATGGTCATGAAAGCAACAATGTAAGAAGAATCACTCCCAAGAAGGCCCGACATGGAGCCAAGAGGCATGCCAATGTAAAAGACTCACCTGAAGAATCCTCTAGTGAAGGAGCATAAAAATCCAAGGAATTGTCCAACAATGAGACCAACTTACCCTCTCAGAAGAAAATAAAGAGGAGGAAGCACTCTAAGGGTAGTGACCCTGAAGAATTTTAGAAATCCAAGCCACCCACTTTTGATGGGGAAATCAAAAAGGGGGAAGAAGCATAAGCTTGGATACTTGGTCTGAAGAAATAATTCATAGTTCATGACTACTCTGAAAACTTGAAGGCCCGAATAGATATATTTAAATTGAATGGAAATGCCTCTATCTAGTGGGAGGACCTTAGAAATGTAAAAGGAATATGTGAGGATTTGTCTTTGGGAAAATTTAAAAACTACTTCAAGAAGAAGTACCAATATTAAAGGTACTATGATGACAAGACTAAGGAGTTCTATGAACTCAAACTAGGAAAAATCACCATAGATGAATATATCAACAAGTTTATGGAGTTGTTGAGATATGCGCCTTATATAAATGAAGAAAAGAAGAAAATACAACAATTTCTTAGTGGGATTCCTTAATCCTTCCAAAACAGAATTGTGTTCGATGAACCTAAGACCTTAGAAGATGTTATTCGAAAGGCTATGAACAATTCAACCACAAAAAAAAATATCCCAGGGACTAGAATAAGAAAGGTAAACTGGGATTTAAGAAGAAGGGGGTTAAACACTCAAAGTTTAAGAATTATGGGAAGAGTTCTAAGATGAGATTTCCCACTAAAAGTATGAATAAAAAAAAATTCCATCTTAGAGTGGAAATAAAGCCTTTGGATCAGCCTCTGGAAGGACTGGTACTACAAAGAAAAAAACCATTGAAATTTTGGGGATGTGGAGAAGAACATCTGCTAAGGGACTGGCCACATAGGCAGCCAAACAATAGGAGATTCTACAACATCTAGGAGGACACCATGGTTAATGATGTGGCCAAAAGCATACGAAAAATTCATGCAGCCTTGGATAATAGACAAGCACACCACCAATCCTTGGTGGTGGAAATGGAAGGTATGATTACCAACCATATTGTTTATATTCTGATTGAACCTGGTTCTAATTTGAGTTATGTTTCCCCTCAAACTACTGAGAAATGTAAATTACAACACGTAAAACATGCTAAACCATGGTTGGTATAGTTGGCCACTAGAACAAAGAGGAAGGTAACATAGGTCATACTTGCATGCGAATTCATTATGAATAGGATGTTTACTCAAGCAACCTTGAACACACTTCCCTTAGGATCTTATGACGTTCTGATTGGAATGGATTGGTTTCCTACCCATAAATCCAAGTTGGACTATTATAATAAAACATTAGAGTGTGAATATGAGGAGGGGAAGAAAAGGACCATACAAGGAATTCAAAATCCTATCTCAGTGAGACACATATCAACACTTCAAGTGAAGAAGTATTGCAGAAAAGGACGCCCTTTGTATGCAATACAAGTACTAAACTTTGTTGAGGGCAGTAAATTGAGCCTAGAAGACCATCCTATATTGAGAGAGTATAAAGATGTATTTCCAGAAGAGGTATCAGGTTTAGCTCTGAGAAGAGACATTGATTTCTCAATATAACTTGTACCTGGAGCAGTGCCAACATCGAGAGTACCTTACAGGATGAGCATGCCGAAGTTGGTGGAATTGAAAATATAGTTGAAAGAAATGTTGGACAAGGGTTACATCAGACCAAGTGTGTCTCCATGGGGAGCACCTGCCCTATTTGTAAAGAAGAAATACATTACCTTGAGACTATGTATCGACTATAGGAAATTGAACAAGATGACCATCAAGAAAAAATGCCCTTTTAAAATAGGCGATGTCTTTGATCAACACAGAGGGGCTACAATTTTCCCAAAGATAGATTTGAGGTCGGGATATCACCAAGTCATGATTAAAGATGAGTAAATATAGAAGATAACCTTTAGGACAAGGTATAGGAACTATGAGTTTGTTGTGGTGCCATTTGGGATTAAAAATGCACCAACTACATTCATGTGTTTGATTAATAGTGTGCTTAACAAGTATTTAGACAAGTTTGTCTTAGTATTTGTGGATGTAATTTTGGTGAATTCCAAGAACAAAGAGGAGCATGAAGAACACCTCAGGATTGTGCTATAGGTGATCCAGATTATTTTCGGAACGAAATGAAAGAAGAGGTATTACGATGAAATACACATACAAATTGCCAGAAGCAGAGAAATACATCAATACATTATTTCTATAAATGAAATAAATGTACAAAGATTGTAAAAATACAAAGCGCAAGACTTTCTAGAATGGTGGCAACTATATCTCTGAGAAGAGATGTGACAGATACACTCATTCACAAGAATATGATTACAGTGAGGCTCTAGAGGTCTTTTTATGATAAACATGAATGCCAAAACTCTAGACATCCAAAAACCTAACCCTAGGAGAGGAGGCACCAAAAGGCATGTGGGCCCCATTGGGGTAAGTTAGTACATTAACTTCCTCGGGTCGTAACGTTTGCATACGATCTCTGTTTTAGGCACATGATAGCCTGTTGGAAATGTGTTTTCAAGAACTACACATTATTCCATCAAACTGTGACTTTGTCTACATTTTAACTGTGTAAAGAAAAGAAAACATTGTTTAGAGCCCCAAAATGGCCCTAGAAGTACAAAAAGATGTATTGACATGAAAAATTCCAAACTAATCCAGTTGGAATAGGTGGGTGACCACCAATATCCACCTGGATCCTGTGTAGGGCTTCAGGATAGCCCCGTAAGTGTAGAACCCATAATTACAAAGAAATTTCCTCATTATAGAGAACTGAAAACTATCAAGATGAGCCAACTGGAATTTGGAATAGGTGGGTGACCACCAATATCCACCTATATCAATCCTCCCCCCTTAGGAATCAATGGTATCCATTGCGTTGAGTGTCCGGGGAAGAGGGGAAAGCATAAATAAAGAGGGGAAACATCAACACATTACCTCATCCTTGGAGGGATGGATGCCATAGGACAGGAGACACTGTTGGTTGACATAGAGATCTCATCCATGGTGAAACCACCCGATGTTGTATGGTTGCGGGTGTGGTGTTGTTGACAACCCCAAATATCTAATGACCTCAATTGAGATGAGGTTCTTCTGGCTACCGCTATCAATAATTAAATGCAGTGAGGTCCCCTTCACCCACATCTGTGAATGCAAGAGGTGTTCCCCCTCTTGAGGATCTACTGGTTCTTCTGGTTGAATTGTTGTGGTCGCGAAAATGGAAGTGGGGTATGCATCAATGATCTGTTTGTTTTCAATATTTTTTGGATCAAATTCTGAAAATCAGGGTTCGGCTCCTTGTCTTTGATGTTGGCCACCAATAACTGTTTCGAGTGACATTCATCGGTGTTGTAGTAGGGGATTTTGTGGAAGTCGCACCACTTCCCAGCGTCATTATTCATTTTTCCTTTACCCTTATTTTCCCGTGTCTTAGACTGGTTGTCATAAGGCCGTTAGTTAGGATCATTTTTACCATGATTTGGTTATTGCAGATTTGTAGACCCAAACTCCCATTTTTTCTAGTGCCTAAATTTCTGCTCGATTTTGACAACATATTGATAGGAATCTCTAAATGATGAGATGTTTAGGAAATCCATTTATGTTTGGATGTACCTATGCAGAGTCCCACAGTATTTCAAAACTAGATGTTGCTTGAAGTCTTTGATACCCATCTTGGTGTGCAAGGTATGGAAATTATTTGTGAACTACGACGCCATTTGGCTCTTCTCTTACCACAGTGTGGTTCATCTCAAGTATTGTTCTTCATAGTTATCAACAAGGTAGTATTGTTCCTTGACCGCATCCACAAAAAATTCCCAAATGAGCTTGACCCCATATATTCCATATTTCTTTGTGGAACTTTGCTCCGAGTAAGTTTTCCACCAATGTTTGACATGGGGGGGAGCCTTGAGGAGTGCAAAGGTGATATTTTCCCTGTCAAAAAAAGTTGTGAACAAATAAATAACCTTTTAGTAGATTCAACCATTTTTCTAAGGCATCCGGATTTATCTGACATTCAAATATAGGAATATCAAAATTAACTTGTACCTTGAAGGGAGATGTTATTCCAAAGTGGCCGCTTGATGAAGATGCACATGTTTTTATCGGTACACATTGAAGGATGTGGGACAGATTCTCCATCATTTGATCCCTTTGTCGCGTGAAATCTTTCTCAAGAAAAAGGTTAATAGAATCTTCTCCTCTGCCATTTTAATTTTATGCTTCCATAGAGTATTTCTTGGGCATGAGAGAGAGATTGTCCTCAAGAGAGACAAGCTCAAGACCCAACATTCTATACTCGAACCTCCTCGGGGACATGCACTTAAAAACGATCAATACCAACCTTCTCTGATACCACTTCTCTGGATTATTTTCGGAATGAAATGAAAGCAGATATATTACAATGAAATACACATAAAAATTGCCAGAAACAGAGAAATACAACAATACATGATTTATATTAATGAAAGAAATGTACAGAGACTGTAAAAATACAAAGTGCAAGACTCTCTAGAATGGTGGTAGATTTATCTCTGAGAAGAGATGTGATGGATACACTCATTCGCAAGAGGATGATTACAATGAGGCTCTTAAGGCCTTTTTATGATAAACATGAATTCCAAAACCCTAGAGATCCAAAAACCTAACCCTAGGAGATGAAGCACCAAAATTCATGTGGGCCCCATTGGGGTAAGTTAGTACATTAACTTCTCGGGGTTGTAACGTTTGCATATGATCTCCGTTTTAGGTGTCTGATAGCCCATTGGAAAGGTCTATTCAATAACTACAAATTATGTCATAAAACTCTAACTCCATCTACAATTTGACTGTCGCAAGCCAAGAAAACATTGTTTAGAGCCCCAAAATGACCCTGGAAGTACAGAGAGATGTACTGACATGAAAACTTCCAAAATAATCCAGTTGGAATAGGTGGGCGTCCACCAATATCCACCTGGATGTTGTGTAGAGATTTAGGACAACCCTGTAAGTGAAGAACATACAATTACAAACAAATCTCCCCATTACAGAGAAACATGTTGAACTGAAAATTGTCAAGATGAGCTAGTTGGAATTTGGAACACGTGGGTGGCCATCAATATCCACATGGATCAATAGGCGTTAAGAGAACATTAGTTGTAAAAAAAGTTCAACAAGTGTGATTTATTTAAAAAGGAAATATGGTATCTAGGACATGTAATCTTAGTTGAAGGAGTGGTACTAGACCCTGCAAAGATCAAGGCAATCATGGATTGGCCTGCCCCTAGAAATGTGACAAAAGTGAGATCCTTCATGGGATTGGTCGGATATTACAGAAGGTTCATCAAGGGATTTTCCAAGATCGATTACCCTATTACTTCATTACAAAGGAAAGGGAAGAAGTTTGTGTGGTCACTAGAGTGTGAAGATAACTTCCAGCAACTGAAGAAATTATTGATTAATTCCCATGTTTTGAAATTGTGGACCTAGAAAAAGACTTCATGGTTTGCACAGATGCTTGAAAATAAGGACTCAATGGAGTTCTCATGCAAGAAGGACAAGTGGTTTTTTATGAATCATGTTAATTGAACGAACATGAGAAGATGTATGTCACCCATGATCTAGAACTTGCAACATTTGTACATGCACTAAAGATGTGGAGACATTACTTTCTTAGGAGGAGATTTATTCTCATGACCGACCATTGTGGTATGAAGTATTTATTTGACCAGTCAAGGTTGAATTCTAGACATGCCAGGTGGATGGCGTTGATCAGTGAGTTTGACTTTGAAATCAAATACATAAAAAGAAAAGAGAACAAATTATTCGATGTGCTCAACAACAACGTTTAGACAATGCACTTAGCAACAACGAGTGCAGGAGATTTCGACATTCAACATATGATTAAGACCCTCTTGCAGGAAGATGAGTTCTTCAATCAAGTGAAGGAAATATTGCAACAAGAGCCTAGGTAAAATAGGTATGAAGGATATTAGCTATAGGCTGATAATATGATTTTGTACAATAATAGGTTGTATGTGCCCAATTCAACGGATTTGAGACACTTGATTATGGATGAGTTCCATTGGAAACCATATGTAGGTCACCCCAGTTACCAGAAAATGATGACAATAGTTAGACAACTGTATTATTGGCTTGGAATGAAACAAGACATTGATCATTACATTGTGAAGTGTTTGGATTTCCAACAGGTAAAATTTGAGCATTGAAACCCTGTTGGACTTTTGTAGCCCTTGTAGATACTAGAATGGAAATGGGAAGTGATTTCCATGGATTTTATAATAGGTTTACCAAATACAATCAAACAACATGATGAAATCATGGCTATACTAGATAAGTTGAGCAAGGAATCTCATTTCATTCCCATAAAATCTACTTAAAAGTCATAGAAGTTGTCAATGTCTTTATGAAAGAAATATTCATATTGCACGGTTTTCCTAAAACCATCATCTCAGATAGAGATTCTAAGTTCACCTCAAACTTCTGGAGAATCTTGTTTGTTGGGTTATAAATGCAATTGGAATTTAACACAACCTACCATCCTCAAATATATGGTTAGATCGGAAGGGTGAACAAAGTGTTAGAGGATATGTTATGAATGCATGTTATGCATCGACCCAAGCAGTGGGAAGAATACCTAGCCTTGGTAGAGTTCTTGTACAACAATGGTTATCAAGAATCATTGAAGATGAGCTCATTCGAGGTTTTATATGGCAAAAAGTGCAAAGTTATGATCAGATGGGAGAGTCCTATGGATAAAATTAAACTTGGACCAGAATTTTTGAAGGAAATGGAAAAAACCATAGTTAAGATAAGGTATAACCCGAAGGTTTCCAAGGATAGACAAAAGATATATTTTGATAGCAAAAGAACCCCCATAGAGTTCAAAGTAGGAGCCCACATGAATCTCTGGGTGAAACCCAAGAGAAGCTCCTTGAAAATGGGGATGCGTGCTAAGTTGGCTCCCATATATTGTGGACCATTTGAAATCCTTGAGAGAATAGGGCCAATATCATACACACTTTCTTTACCACCTATTATTAAAGAACATAATCTATTCCATGCATCTTTGTTAAAGAATTATGTACATGACCCTAATCATTTTATTGATTGGATTGTAATACATGTGGAACCAGAGAGATAATTCTAGCCAAAACCCCAATGCATCCTGGACAGGAAATAAATAATGCATTGGAACCGAGACATCACACAGGTCAAGGTACAGTGGAAACACTTTGGTCCCAATGAAGCTACATGGGAACTGGAGGATGCCATGATATAGGCATACCAATTTTTTTTCACTGTTGTATATAGAGTTTTCATACAAGATAGAACACCGAGGATGGTGTTCCTTTAAGGGGATGGGACTGTAACACCCATGTTTTCCCTAGTATGTAAATATAATTAGTATCATGACCAAAACTATATAGACATGCATGTTATGTGATTACTGAAAAACAATGGACCTTTGATAAATTGTGTAATGTAAATATTCAGTTATTAATGAAACAAGGAGTTGTTGAGCTACTGCTGAAGGGATTTCCTTCATAGATTATGATGTCATGAGAGGGATGGTGAAAGAGGGAGATGCTCACTAGTTGAAATTAACCTGCCAAGAAAATACCTCGTCAACAATTAAAATGAGTGCAGACCTTGGACCGTTCTCTTCCCAAAATTTTGCTTACCAGTCAAGCTAGTGGTTGAGGAGTCCTCTCAGAAATCAATGAGAGGGATGGGAACAATCCCTTCAGGAATATTTTGACGCTACCCTGAGATATTGGGGAAAGATACACAAAAAATAGAGATAGAGGACAAAGACATATACATGGTAGGAGACACACGGTTGGGGAGAAAAAAACTGAAGCAATGGAGAAGAACTCTCTGGTTCAAGAAGAAAGAACAAATGACCCTAGTTAATTTTGTAGATATATTCACTCATGACATCGTACCCTGGATCAGGGGTGGATGGTTGTAGCAATGACTAGTGTATCCTTTCCTATGGTTGGGTGGAGAGTGGCATACGCTTCAGTAGTTTCCAACATCTCCCAAATATGAAGATAAGAAACTTATTTTGTTTCAGTGTATTGATTTGAAAACATATATGGTTGGATGATTATTATGGTGATTATGGATATGAATATATGATCTATGATCTTGATTATGCATTTATGGGAATTAAATTGTGTTTTGCATGGGATATATCTATTAGGGAAGTCATGTGTTCTTGACTATAGGAAGTCTCTATCTTTAGAAAAATAACTGTAAGTATATGTCTATGAAAAATCTTGTGTGATTTGTGAATATGGGAAGGGCATGAACAAATGTAGTTGTCAAGTATGTAAATACCTCAAATATTAGTGATATCTTAAGTTGAAAGATGAAATAACTACCCTGCTCAATGCAGGTACTCCTATTTCCATATATATATATATATATATATATGAATGAGCCTTTTGGGATAGGATGAAACAAAAGGACCCTGAGTAAACATTGGATTACCTGGGGCCAACGTGAGAATTCTTGAAACTCATTAAATATTGAAAAGGAATCCGAGGAATCCTTCGTGAAATTGGATAACTCCTGAATCAGACCGTTAAGCCTATGCAAATCTTTGTTTTACCAAGAAATATTGTGACCGTCAATTTGGAATGGCGGTTAGATGTGTACCCTCTATCGGTGTAGGGAAAATATTAAATCTCGACCATCAATTTGGTGAGATGGTAGATCCTAACCATCCATTGTAGGGTGCCATTCAGAATAAATGGCAGACCCGAGAAGGATGAAATCCGACGAGGGGAATCCGAGGTGAGATCTAGACCCTTGATCATAGCAAGGGAAATATTAACTCTTATCCATTGATCCATGCAAGGGCCCCACATCTCCTTGGCATGTGATAAGACCTTGTTTTGCTATGAAAGGATCGTAGTCTTCAATTGGGTGTGATGACGAGATCTAACCGTTGATCGGCGTGGTAGCGAATCTTGGGGGTAGACTCGATCTCAACCATCAATTTGGTGAGATAAATTATCCTATCCGTCCATCAAATGACACCGTTCGGAGGAAGATATAGTACCATAGGAGAAACACTCTGAAGGAGGGACCTTGAAGGAAAATCTAGACTGTTAATCGGAACTAGGGAAAAATATAATCCTAGCCATCCATCACAGGATGTCGTTTGGAGTCAGTTGTAGACCCAGGGGAGGTGTATTATGAAGGAGGAAATCCAAGGACAGATCTGTACTGTTGATCTATCGTGAATAGAGGAACTCTGAAAGGATATCTAGACCATTGTTATCTTACCAAAGGATTAAGAGGGTGGCGTGGATGGTGCCATGTGTCAAGAAAAGATCATGCCACATGTCAAGAAAGGATTGTGACATGTGTCATGATGACCTGACACTTATGGGTGATAATCTGTGGGAAGAAAAATGACACGTGTCAGAGGGCGATGATGCCACATATCCAATAGAGATTGTGCCACGTGTCACATGGTGAACCTTTTTGGAGTTTATTCTGAAGGGTTCAGAGCACAACCCTGAAGGGTTCAGAGTACAACTTTTAAGAGTTCATAGTATGACTTCGAAGAGCTAATCCCAACCAGTGATTGGTGAGTAGTGAAATGCGACGATAGTCATCAATTTATCCTCCGTCCCACCTAAGCCATGAGAGGATGTGGTGATGACCTGATGATGTGGCTTGCCAATTGAGTAGTCCATGTTCCCCAAGTAGTGATGGGTGTCATCAAGGGATTGGCCAATAGGATGAAGGTGGGTCCCATTGGCGAAGAGGTCCTTTGGACAATCGTTCTTCAGTTATGGCCATTGGATATGTCTGGTTTCATCCTCGATAGATCTGGATCATACATCGGGGTTTTAAAGGTTAGAAAGGTCATGTATTTCGACGACATAGGCATCGATGACACAATGAGAATCATCAATATTCCATTGGTAGAGAGGAATATCCATCATTGATCTTCTATGAGACTAGTTCAAAAGAGGAGTGAGGATGATGACATCATGAATGACGTGTCATGCCAGCAAGGTCACCAGAGTTTCCTTAGGACAAGTGTCAACTATTGGTCGGTTGAATAGGGTCCAGAGAGGAAATGTGATGATATCCATTGATCTCATCGGATATCTGGAGCGTTGTATCCAGACGCATCATCGTCGGAATATGGGAGGTTGGTAAGTAAAATCTATTAACCCCCACGCAAATTGTCATCATCGATGCAATTAGAATCCTAGGATGTTCAGCTCGAAGACCGTTGGATCTAAATTAGACCCAATAGAGGGTCATCGTCAGAAATTTTGTGTTAGGGTGTGATACTCCATGATGGAGTAATCGTCGACGATGATGGAGTCGGGGCTAACAACAATCGTTGATTAGTGGAGAGAAGAGGTGAAATATCCACCGTAGATATCGCAGGTCACATCCATATACTGTGGAGAGAATTTGGATTTGGGCATTAACCTCTACATTAAATGATATTGTTGACCTGCTCTAAACCATAGAGATCGAGAGATAAGAGCCATAGAATTTGGGGAAGGTGCACTTTGGTGTATTGTCGTCAGAAGTTTCGCTGGTGGGAGTGAACTGAGGGATAAGAAATATTGACGATGACTATAGGATTAGGTGGGAAGAAGTGCCACAAAATCAATTTAGGTAGGTGCCACATAGGTGCCATGTTTTATCCACATCATATGGCACGAGTGACGAGGTGCCACGTGGCAGGGAGATGGGTTTTGACCATGAGAGATCGGGAAAACTTAGGAGGTCATAAATTTTGATCCTTACCTTGGAATTGAGCATGGTTACAGTCATTGGAAATATCACATCGAGAACAAGATGATGGTATTCTCAAGAAGAGGTTTTAAAATAGTAGAGAAAAGAGAAAAATTTAATGCCCCATCCCTTAAAAGGATACTTAGGGGGTTGGGTGTGTTACAAAGTGGTATCAGCGTAGGAAACAACACTTGTCTTGCTTGGGCTCATGAAAGAGTCAAATAATTTTTTATTAGAAAAATTTTAAGGGGGAGGGAACCCTACCATACCCTATTCATAAGAGTCTATGAAAATCGTACTACTAAATAGAGGATTGGGACTTTCTGTTGTGTTTACATGTTTTAAACCTAAACTGCATGATGTATTTGAGCTACTGCTGAAGGGATGAACTTCATAGGTTATGATGTCATGAGATATATGGTGAAAGAGGGACACCCTCACTAGTTGAAATGACCCTGCCAAGACAATACCCTATCAACAATTAAAAAGAGTGTAGAACCTGGACCGTCCTTTGCTAAAAAAAATTATTACCACTCAAGATGGTTGTTGGGAAGTCCTCTTAGAAATCAATGATATGGATGGGAACAATCCGGTCAGGAATATTATAACACTACCTTGAGGTCTTGGGTAAATATACATGAAAAGGAGAGATATAGGATAGACACATACAGACAGGAGGAGACACATAATTGGGGAGAAAAAAGTTGGAGTGTTGGAGAATAACTCTTTGGTTCAAGAAGAAAGAACAAAGGACCTTGTTTAATTTTGCAGAGATATTCCCTTATGGAATTGTAACCTGGCTCAAGGGTGGTTGGTTGTAGCAATGATTAGTGCAACCTTTCCTATGGTTGGGGAGAGAGCGACATACGCTTCAGTAGTTGCTAGCATCTCCCAAATTTGTAGAGAAGTAACTTATTTTGTTTATGTGTATTTATTTGAAAACATACATGGTTGGATGATTATTATGGAGATTATGGATATGAATATTTGATCTATGAGCTTGATTATGCATTTCTGGGAATGACCATGTGTTTTGCATGGGATGTATCTGTTAGGTAAGTCCTTTTTTCTTGACTACAAGAAGTCTATGTCTTTAGAAAAATAAATGCAAGTATATGTCTATGAAAAATCTTGTGTGATTTGTGAATACGGGAAGTGAATGAACATATATAGTCGTCGGTATGTAAATACATCAAATATAGGAGATATATTACATTGAAAGATGAAGTAACAACCCTTCTCATTGCAGGTACTACTGTGTCCATATATATATATATATATTTGTGTATAACTGTATGTCACAGTGTTGGGAATCCAAAGCAAATGAGCCTTTCGGGATAGGATGAAACATAAGGGACCTCGGTAAATGATGGATTTCTTGGGGCCAATGAGAGAATTCTTGAAGTCAGTAAGTGTTGTAGTCTAGAAAATTGAGGAAAGCATCCAAGAGAGACTACATTGGAACGTACATCAATACCCATACACAACCCAATAAAGAAGGAGAAGTATTTGGGAAGGATATCCAACCGAGTTTGTATTCCATATTTAGGGTTATTTATAAATTGTATGGATGGTTAGAGTGGTTGAAACCACTCTAAATAATCATTTGTTAAGTTCTCTTATACATACATCTTCATATATTTACTTAATATCTAATGTCTAATGTATGATGACTATTGCAAGAGACTAAGAGGCATATTCAACATATCCCCCACACTCAAATCCTTTCTTGTCCCAAGAAAGTGTTCAAATAAATAATGACTTGTTAATCCTTAGCCTTCGTCTTCAATCTGGTAGATGCATGTGCAGTCAGTGAGTCTCACGGTGCTTTTATACCACCCAACAATGGTCCTCTTGATCCTATTGTTACACTTCTCTTTGGTGCCTTCGGAGCGGTGAGTGGCTCGTCCTAGGCTCATCTTTCCCCTACACACAACCTATGGTGGAATATCATACTTCAGCCAACCTACCATTTCTCTACTTTCTAGTTTTGGAAGTCACAACTCAGGAACTATTATGCAGCTTTTATACCAGTGGGCTCAATCATTTCAATGTTTTTTTCATCATCTTTTCTTTAAAATCTCATGTGTGTTTCTGTGCAAATATGTTTCTCTTGGATGTCCTTAATCGTTTCCAACATGTTCATCATCGATGCTCTCTCAACTGTTATGTGCCCATTGCTTTTATTTTCTCTAATCATTAAACTTGGATGTGCTTCTTTACACTTTTCTGGTATCTGCAGTATCGACTTATGTCGGTGAAGAACCGATCTCATCAACTAATAATTGACTTACATTACATTGATGGAGGGGATCACCTGTCTTCTTTGAAGACACATGTTTAAACCCCTCCTTTCTGCTTTGACTCGGGCTTTTTAATACTTCTTGAAATCAACAATATGGTGTTTTTTCTTTTCAACTAATAGACTTGATTCGACTAGATAAAGTATGAGTCGACTTTATTTGATTATGGGTCAACTCCACTATGATTCAGGTCGAATTGACTCAATATATTTCATGTAATACATATTCATAAGACTTTGCATGTTTTATAGTGATTCCCTTTATGTACCACAACTCCATAAAGAAACCCAATATAAAGACCGTTACAAATCATATTTTGGAATTTTCATATTTTATGTTTTCAATAAAATACCTATGTTAAAATTACTTGGTCGACTCTTGGTTGGTGTTGGATGTATTAATGTCTTGATAAATTATCCATTGTTTTCATTGATCAATCATTATTTCATATCATAGTAAGTCGATGAAGTCTACCCTCCATGTGCTCGGTCGACTTAGTGAACAAGCCGAAATTTGAGTCGAACCCCGATGTTCTCAGCATTGTTGGACATACTGACCACACTGAGAGGGGGTTGAATCAATGTGAGGATATTTTTACAATTCTTACAAAAATTTAGTTAGCAATCACCATTTACTCATTAATTCCATTCATACTTAGTTGCTTGCATGTAAACATATCTCAACAACATACATCAACAATAAAGAAGTATGGATCATCACAATAATGAACACAAAGAACACCAAATATATGTGTAAGTTTATTTTGTAATATATGTTACAAGAGAATACAATCTCGAGGGTTTATCAACACCAAATGAAATGAGAACCAACTCAAAGAGAGAACTAACTCGCAATGCAAGACCCAACTTGCAGATCTCAACACCAACTGAGAAGAGGAATCCAACCCTCAAGTACAAGACCCATCTTGTAGACATAATACAATTTGTCAACATATATGCGACCTGTTTATTCTACAACCTGTGTATGTAGGCGACCTGCCTATACTGCAGTAAGTATATGTACATGTCCTTCCCTCTGTCAGCTTGCATACACCTTCAGAAAACTAGGGCATCCATTCTTCTGCACTTCTAAAACTTTCTTTCCTTTGTCACATTTACCTATAACCTATGATTGCATCTATCCAATCACTGCAACAAACTTGTTCCATACATACATCATCATACACATCCTCAACCAAGTACAAGTATCTCAAGGGTGTGAACTATAGGAACCATATCAGAACTATACCATACATGACAATGTTTCTCACTCAAACAACCAACCAACATATACCATAAATAGATCACATAACAACCATACCAAGAGTCCTATGCATGTCCCTCATGTATGCATCATAGATATCCCTCAACCATATCATAGCTATATCAAACATGGGAGTGTTTCTCACTCAATCAACCAGCCAACATATACCATATTTAAACATCATAAAAACCACAAAAATAATGATTTAAGAATTCACCATACCATGAGAAAATCTAAGTATGTAAACAACATATAACCATACCAGAACCTCTATAGCAGATATGAACCTGTAGAATATTGTCCTGGAAACTGTCATCAGACTTTAGGGACCCAGGACTAGAAACTACTCACACTTTCTTGGCATTTTCAAATATAAACACCATGGCCTTCTTCATCCTGTGTATGTACACACCCTAGCCCACTGCAACTCGCATATAGCTTCATAAAACTAGGGTTTTTTGAACCTCTAAAACTTTCGTCGTCAAACTTCCTTGCTACCTTAGACTTGCGGAACTTCGGATGCATCCATGAGTACCTACAATGAGTCTTACACCAAAAATGGATCCTCAATATACTCAAAATATTCACACCCATAAGAGATCCTTTCTCTCTTATTTATACTTCTCCAAGTAGCTTCTTCTAGGGGTTATCATCTAACCAACTTCCTTCTTTTGGGGACAACCCACTTCTAACCACTTTGTCGACTTACAACAACTTTATCCACAAATAGTAAGTTCTCCACTTCTAGTTGCAATTAGTTCATTTTTTAATTATTTTCTTATTACAACCACTTAACCCATGATTAACCACTTTGACTAGTCAACTTTCTTCTAGGAGCTTCTAGAATAATTTGACTTCTTTGACATTTCTAGGGGCTTCTTGTATACTCATGAGGGTTCTCTAACTTCACAAGGCCATAACTCTCTAACCGTGACGAGTTATGTTGGTTGTGGAGCCTGATTATCTTCTTGATTCAGAGGTCCTTGATTTCAGCCGTGTTTATACCCCATGAAGTATTTACACCCCAGAAGTATGTACACTCTTCCACGCGGGGGAGTGCAGAGGGGGGGTACCCCCTCTGCAGGGTCCATGGGGGCTATCCCCCCAGCTGGGGGGTCTGGGGGCAAGCAGGCCCCCAGCGGGGATTCGGGGGCGAAGCCCCCGAAGCAAAAATTGCCTTGTAAAAGTATATTGTAATTTCATTGTAAATCTGGAGCGTTCATTATAAGGTCGCAGATCTAACGGTAGAGATTATGTTAGGGTTTTTTTCCCTAAAAGGCAACCCTCTTTTATGAGGGAAATGTATTGCGGCTATGGTTGATGGTGAATATTGTATTCTGAGAGAGGAGACTGTGAGAG